>QNTS01004258.1:31447-63915 GCA_003317085.1 Hucho hucho | reverse complement strand
CCTGACCCCTCCGTTCCTTCCTCCCTGACCCCTCCCTGTCCTCTCCATCCCCGACCCCGACCCCTCCATTCCTTCCTCCCTGACCCCTCCATCCCTTCCTCCCTGACCCCTCCCTCCTTTCCTCTTCAGCCCGCTCCTTTCGATGATGTATTCAGTGTTCCCAAGACTTTGATCTGAGAGCCTAGAAGAAGGGAAGAAAATAAGCGGGACTTTTACAGTACCTCACTTTTACCGTAACTCACTTTTACAGTACCTCAATTTTACAGTACCTCACTTTTACAGTACCTCACTTTTACAGTACCTCACTTTTGATGGTTTCTTCCATCTTCCCACTATGGGTGGCAATGTTATTCTCTCTTTCAGTCTCTTGTTTGCCTTGCAAATTCCTTTATCTTTTTATAACACGGTTGAGGTACAGGCGACATTTGCATCTGGAAACCACGCAATCGAACGAATGAATAAATAAAATTCAAACAGAAGCAGCCCGTTCCTCTTGTGAATTACAGTAGCTCTGTAATTACGCCGTCATGAGAACTGTAATACTATTGAAAGTGAAGGGTGGCTGATTGCCCAATGTTGTACTGGAGATGCTGAAGGGCAATTCCCTCCTCAGTATGGGTTTGTTCTTAGTGTTTCAATTATTATTTTCTTTGGATTTCAAGATCTCCTTTCTTTCTCTGTGCTCACTGCCTCAGATGTTGTCCTTTGTTTTTATAGAATGATATCATTGAGATTTTTATAGTTTCTTATACAGTATGCATAGACCAGGAATGGGGAACTTTGATGGGGTGGGGGACACAAAAAATCGGAACTCGGAGGGGCCGCAGTTGCTCACAGTTAAGAGTTAATTCCAATTCCATAATTCCACTTACAGTATAGGACAACAGTCAATGCCCTGCTTTGTGCCTTACTCCACTCCAACTACCCATTGATTCAACGTCCTGCAGGTTGGGTAAGGGTGTCACGTGACGTGATTAGACAATCCCCAGCCAACCCCACCAATATGGGAAATTACAACCAATCAACTCCAATCCTACAACCTCCTTATATCCAAACCCCTTGTATCCAACCCCTTCCTATCCAACCCCCATGTATCCAACCCCCTTGTATCCAGCCCCCTTGTATCCAACCCCCTTGTATCTAACTCCCTTTAATCCAACCCCCATATATCCAACCCCCTTCGATCCAACCCCCTTGTTTTTATACTACTCGCCTATGAATACTACTCACTACCTCTCCTTTTATACTACTGCATAAAAGGAGAGAGTGGCACTCAAATATCCCCTCTTCCAGTTCAATCTGACTATAGAATGAAAAGTAATGCCTTTTTCCTGAAGACAACAGGGAAAGCACTTGTTTTTGTCAATACCATTGCTTTGCATTGTCATTCTTTCATCCTCTGCAGTGCTATAACCACTCCTGTATACCTCAAATAGATGCCTTCTCCTTGACTGAATATCCTCAGCCCTTTTGGGTGCTATGAGTGCTTACGATACCCAGAAGACACAGTGCTTCAAGTACCGGTGGAGAACCCTGCATGTGGAAACGCTGTAGAAAGCTCCTGTGATACTCTCGATGTTATCATTAGTACCTGGAGAGTAGGAGTCATTTGTCTCCTTAAAAAGACATGGCTCTCCTATGGACACAAATTACACAGCCGATAAAAGTCATCCCTTATGCATATGGGGTGGTGAACAGAGGAGTGCGAGGGGCGGAGGGAGGACATAAACGTCTCAGTGGCCCGATTCTCTCTCTTTTTCCTCAATCATTTATTTACTCTGCTTTGTGCCACTGCTCCTGGAAGTGACCATTCAGCAGAAGGCAAGCCATGAAGGTCTTGTCAGAAATAAGTTCCTGCTTCTCCACTCCTCAGTTGAAAGATACAAGGCAGGCAGGGAATGAATGGTGTGTGTACATACCGACCATACCCCACCTCCGACTCACACACAGCACAGCCAGAAGGGGTGAAAAATGCAATTAAAGCTACTTTTGGCTTCATTGATTAGGGGTTGCCTATAACGATGCTGTCCATGTTTTATTGACAAGCCAAAGCCACACATTCTGGGGAATTAATTATGACTAGGTCCTCTACCCAGTATACAGTACCATAGTGTACTGCTGATGATCAGCCCTCTCTTACAACATGGTGCAGCATGGACCAAGTCTCCCGACATAACATTGAAATCCTATAGCATTCCATCCTGTCAGTGTCTTATCATCCACATTGTGTATTGCGGCCAGTTGTTGCTCACCCAAACTGACAAACGGGAGAGGGCAACTTGTTTTACACTACTAAGAAATTGAGTCCTATCATCCAAACCTCGGGTCTGAATGAAGATAAAATGATCCAATCTATGGTAGCGACATCGTAGAACCATGTGCTCTACTGATGTGGGTGTTTTAGGTGTTGCTATGGATTTTGCTATGGATTTTGCTATGGGTGTTGCTATGGGTGTTGCTATGGGTTTTTGCTATTGATTTTGCTATTGATTTTGCTATGGGTGTTGCTATGGATTTTGCTATGGGTGTTGCTAAGGATTTTGCTATGGGTGTTGCTATAGATTGTTCTATCGTCTCCCTTTCCTGCCTTTGTATTACAGTACTCAGGCCAACGTCGCTCGCCCAGGTTATGTGAAATAATTTCTATGTGAATAGAGAAAGATTTGTAAAGCAAGGCTATCCGACCATTCACACCATATCACTAGATTCAGAAAGTATGATTGAGGTTTTGTGGGATGCTCCACTTTGAGCCTTATAGCAAATTAAATGACTGCACTGTACCTCCAGAATTCATTGAGTCAGGCCCGGCTGGATTGGGAGCCTTGGCTATTCTCATTAGTTCCATTCATTACCCATTTGAGTCAAGTCTAAGGCATCTTACCCTCTCCCCTCCCTAGTAATCCTCAGATTGGATTTGGGTGATCAGTGGGCTGCAGTGCACTCTGGGACAGAGGGAGCATATTGAGCCTCTCAACAACTTAGCTTTGACTGGTCTGTCAAGGGAGGATAATCTTTTTTTGCTTTTTTAGTCAAAATTCTGGGAATGGAAATGACCCATGATTCCTAGCTGACACCAAACTCAAAGTCCTTCTGGCTTTAGAGTCTAGAGAGGGTGTTTGATGTTGTCAGCACAATGTGTTGATAATGAAGTGGGCTATGCTCCCGAGTGGCGCAGCGGTCTAAGGCAATGCATCTAAGTGCAAGAGGCGTCACTGCAGTCCCTGGTTCGAATCCAGGCTGCATCACATCTGGCCGTGATTGGGAGTCCCATAGGGTGGTGCACAATTGGCCCAGTGTCGTCCGGGTTTGGCCGGTCATTGTAAATACGAATTTGTTCATAACTGACTTGCCTAGTTAAATATAAAAATTAAATGCTTTTACTGATTGGTCCTCTTCAGTGTCTTTCTCCCTCAAACATCCACATGTACAGCCATACACAGCCCCTAACTGCCGCCCCATTTCAAACAAAAAGAGACACCCCCCCAGGAAAAATAAGTCTGACAGGACCTATCAAAGCTTGATACATTTCTGGGCAAATATTGCACCAACAAAGGGACTACTGTCTAGACTAGTGGGTCACAAATCTCCCTTGCTGAGTCGCGTCATGCAGCCTAGTATGTTCATACAATTGTAATGAATGCGCTTTAAAAGGTAGACTCAGCTGAATTAGGTTGCCATGAGCAACACCGCAGATATTGAGATGAGCAAGATGCAAGACTTCGCTCTCACACAGTCACACACAGTATCTGCGCATGTGCACGAGTTCGTTTCATACTGTTACAGCATGGTAGCCACGGGATTAAAAGAGAGGAAAAGTTGAGCCTTGCGCTTCAACGATATTAGTTGTTGTGTAAAATAACCCACTATGCTGTTTACTTTCTGTATCTACGTAATATTGCTGAGTCTACCTTTAAAGGCCCATTGCAGTCAAAAACATTTTACATTTCCACACTTTGAGGTTTCAATAGTACTGTGAAATTGTGAACATTTCATCCTGTTTTGGTGGGATGTAGTTTTGGCCTGCCTTGTGTCGTCACCAGGCGGTAAATTAGTTGATAGACCAATAAGAGCGTTCCAAAACTCTATGACAATAACGGCTAGTTTTCCGTTTTCACCTCCCCACTCCAGGACAGTCCTAACAACATTCTTGCTTGAGAAATTGCTCTTTGCTAAAAAGCTATGACATCAAAATGGCGCTGACGATGGTAGCCCTGTTGCTAGCTCCCAGACAACTTTGCAGTCTTTTGTTAATTAAAGTGTTATTTTTTACCTGCTATACATACTACCTCTTCTATTACTTCTACTACTTGTTATTTTTGGCTTGACTCTTTTCGTTGTTATTATTGATTATTGATTATCCCATTAGTCTAAACTATATGAAATTGTTTTAAGAATGTCATACCAAGGATCATTTATCTATTTTATTTTTAATTTTAAAGACCCCTTGAAGTATAAAAAAAATATATTCCATACATTTTTTAAACTGGTTCCATGGGATATTCATACAAGTCTTGTGAGGCCTGTGGGCGTCCTAGAGAAAAATGTATGTGTTTGTGAGAGTCTCATCTTTCCATAGAGCCCCAAAGTGGAGGAGTCATAATACCCATAAAGCCTACACGAGACAAAGGACTTATTTTAAGTGTTTCTAAAATCCCCTAATGGAAAAATGAATGGTATAAAAAGAATTGGAACCATTTCCCTGTTTGACCGCTAGGTTTTATGGGCATTATGACTCAAACTGTGGTACTCTATAGAGGGTTCATAATATTATATTTGCTGGACCTTTTATACCTGCTGTAAACTGTATGTGATGAATACATTTGATTTATGTTTTTTCTTTTTGACCATTTCAATTTTAAAAAGAAAAGTAAGGTACTTAATTGTTACCCAGAAATTATTAGATCTTGAGATTAAAAAAGCTATAATGGACCTTTAAGATAATGTGTTTATGCATTTTAGGTGTTGGCCAAAGTTGTCTGCCACAGAGGTGTATTCCAGGTTGTCTAATAGAGAATACCCATAGTGGGGCCATGTCAACCTCATCAGCCATAAGCAGAGTAAAGTATAGACCGATCTTTGCAATAAGGGACAATCAGTGCTTGTGTGCCATTTAAATTCTTCCCCCCTTTTGCCATGATAACGTTTACTGCGGCGTCTGCTTGAGTTCTCTACTCTGGTAACGTGTGGGTGTTGGACGATCAATCAAATCAATCAAATGTATTTATAAAGCCCTTTTTACAGCAGCAGATGTCACAAAGTGATAGACAGAAACCCAGCCTAAAACCCCAAACAGCAAGCAATGCAGGTGTAAATGCACGGTGGCTAGGAAAAACTCCCTAGAAAGGCAGGAACCTAGGAAGAAACCTAGGAGGAACCAGGCTCTGAGGACATAACCCCACCCACTTTGCCAAAGCACTGCCCCCACACCACTAGAGGGATATCTTCAACCACCAACTTACTATCCTGAGACAAGACCGAGTATTGCCCACCAAGATCTCCCCCACGGCACGAACCCGAGGGGGGCGACCAATCCGGACTGAAAGATTACGTCAGAGACGTTGCCTTTCCTGATTGTCTATCTAACCAGACAGAGTGTATGTCAGACCCCCCCCCCCCCTCAGTGGTGGGGAGGGTTCCCTTTCCGCAGGATAGTGCCACGCTCTGACAGCTAACGGAGTCAGGCTTAATTTGTAACAAGCAGAAAGTAGTGGAGCATGAAAGTAATGGAGCTGGGTTCTGGGGCAGTGAGAAGTAGTTTTGTCATAATACCAGAATTTTTACTTCGATACCAGGATTAGAATTACGACATTCGATACCACCATGATATTTGATACCAAAATGATACTAAAACGATACGACAACAAACAAAAATAATGCATATTAACTAAAATCACAGAATGACACTTGATCCAGACAGATAAACTCAAGTTCTGCTTTGCATCATTTGAGTTCAGTATCATTACATTTTAACATTTGTATGTCCATTTTTTAGAGACCGCCATGTACGCATTAATTAGTCAATCATACAATCAATTTCACCTTGTTTTTACCATTCTAACTACAAATCGACAATGGTAATCATTTACTTGAATGGTACATTTCTGTTGATAAACTGGGTAAGTCAAGATGTAGCCTAGTTCTATTCACAATACAGCTGAATGCATGTTGTTCATTTGATTTGATTTAGTCAATAGAATTGTGTTACATGCACAGTAGCGTGTATTCATGGATGGATTTGACTTCCCCAAATATTTGATCAATAAACATTTTAAAATGTTGAATTCATTTATCTTTCGTCTCTGTGTTTTCATAATTTTCCTTCAATTTTTAAGTGACTGAATCTCACGGGAGAAAGCATCCGAGAGAGGGAAACAGAGCCTCTCTGTCTCAGTATGTGTACTCCATGTATCTGATGCTGTCTGGACCAAAAGAATATGACCTGTTGCCGCCGTAGCATTTGATTCATGCCAGCAAGCATTTAGCCTCCCTTGATAAAAATATTATACAATTATTTGACAATCAGCGTTGAGCTGAGCTCAACTGTGGGTTGTACTGGCACAGCAAAACGCCCACCAAGGGAGACCCGTTTTGATTTGGCTTCACAACGTTCAAATCACACTGTAAGAAAAACTTGTGTTTCTGGGCTGTTTGTGTTGTTGTCCTGCAGTAGCTAGCTTGCTAAATCAGCCGTTTCCTAAGCCATCAATGTGGATTTGGACTTGTGTTTTTTTTAGCTAATTCTCTGTACAGACCAATGATTATGACCTTAATTCTGATCTAACCATAAATTAATATTTTGTGCCACTGGCTTGAGAGAATTGAAGTTCAATATATAGCCTAGTAAGCTCTAGCTAGCTAACTTAGCTGGTTCATTGTTGCCCATGCGAGGAAGTTAGGCTAGCAAGCATTTTAGCTAGGTAACCTATGACAACAAAAACTAAAAACGTACTGTATGACAGAGCCATCGACCATTTTGCCAACATGTAAGAGGGGAGGATGGCATTGGCGTTCAACTAGTCTACAACTAGGGTGAGTGTAGTCTTTTTATTTTTGTAAGCATGCACGCACAAGGAGTGGGACACTAATCCAGACGCTTATAAGAAATCCCCTATGCCCTCAGACAAACCATCAAACAGGCAAAGCGCCAATACAGGACTAAGATCGAATCCTACTACACCGGCTCTGATGCTCGTCGGATGTGGCAGGGCTTGCAAACTAATACAGACTACAAAGGGAAACCCAGCCGCGAGCTGCCCAGTGATGCGAGACTACCAGACAAGCGAAATGCCTTTTATGCTCGCTTCGAGGCAAGCAACACTGAAGCATGTATGAGAGCAACAGCTGTTCCGTATGACTGTGTGATTTCCGTAGCTGATGTGAGCAAGACCTTTATACAGGTCAACATTCACAAGGCCGTGGGGCGAGACGGATTACCAGCGCGCGGACCAATTGGCAAATGTCTTCACTGACATTTTTAACTTCTCCCTGACCGAGTTTGTAATACCTACATGTTTCAAGCAGACCACCATAGTCCCTGTGCATAAGAATGCGAAGGTAACCTGCCTAAATGACTACCACCCCATAGCACTCACGTCGGTAGCCATGAAGTGCTTTGAAAGGCTGGTCATGGCTCACATCAACACCATCATCCCGGAAACCGTAGACCCACTCTAATTCACATACCGCCCCAACAGATCCACAGATGATGCAATCTCAATCACACGCAACACTGCCCTTTCCCACCTGGATAAAAGGAACACCTATGTGAGAATGCTGTTCATTGACTACAGCTCAGCGTTCAACACCATAGGGCCCACAAAGCTTAACCCTAAACTAAGGACCCTGGGACTAAACTCCTCACTCTGCAACTGGATCCTGGACTTCCTGACGGGCCGCCCCCAGGTGGTAAGGGTAGGCAACAACACATATGCCATGCTGATCCTCAACACCGGGGCCCCTAAGGGGTGCATGCTCAGTCCCCTCCTGTACTCCCTGTTCACCCACGACAGCGTGGCCAAGCACGACTCCAACACCATCATTAAGTTTGCTGACGACACAACAGTGGTAGGCCTGATCACCGACAACGATGAGACAGCCTATCGAGAGGAGGTCAAAGACCTGGCCGTGTGGTGCAAGGACAACAACCTCTCCCTCAATGTGAGCAAGACAAAGGAGCTGATCATGGACTACAGGAAAAGGAGGGTCGAACACGCCCCCTTTCACATCGATGGAGCTGTAGTGGAGCAGGTTGAGAGTTTCAAGTTCCTTGGTGTCCACATCACCAACTAACTATCATGGTCCAAACATACCAAGACAGTCATGAAGAGGGCACGACAACACCTTTTCCCCCTCAGGAGACTGAAAAGATTTGGCATGGCTCCCCATATCCTCAAAAAGTTCTACAGCTGCACCATTGAAGGCCTCCTGACCGGTTGCATCACCGCCTGGTATGGCAACTGCTCAGCCTCCGACTACAAGACACTACAGAGGGTAGTGCGTGCCAAGCTTCCTGCCATACAGAGCTATATACTAGGCAGTGTCAGAGGATGGCCCCAAAAATTGTCAAAGACTCCAGTCACTCAAGTCATACACTGTTTTTTCTGCTACTGCACGGCAAGCGGTACCGGAGCGCCAAGTCTAGGACCAAAAGGCTCCTTAACAGCTTCTACCCCCAAGCCATAAGACTGCTGAGCAATTAATCAAATGGCCACCTGGACTATTTACATTAACCCCCCTTTGTTTTTACACTGCTGATACTCACTGTTTAGTATCTATGCAAAGTCACTTTACCCCTACCTACATGTACAAACTACCTCGGCTAACCTGTACCCCCGTACATTGACTTGGTACCGGTACCCCCTGTATATAGCCTCGTTATTGTTACGTAATCTTATTTTGATACTTTTTATTGTATTTTTTACTTTAGTTTATTTAGTAAATCTTTTCTGAACTCTATTTCTTGAACTGCATTGTTGGTTAAGGGCTTGTAAGTAAGCATTTCACGGTAAGGTCTACACCTGTTGCATTCAGCACATGTGACTAATAAAATTTGATTCGATTTGACATACACACGCACACAGACAGAAATCAGTTCCATGGACAGCCACATGATATTTTGGAACATTGATTGGACTAAATTGTTTTTGTTATATTTAAGTTTGTTTTCACTGTATTAAACTAAGCGTGAATAGCCTAGTTGATTTGATGATGTTTAAATGTTTAAGTTGATATGGTGCTGGAATAGCCGAGGCAGTGCTCCTGTTGTCTTTGTGCTGACTTGCAGTAACTCTGTGGTTCTAAATCAGTAGTTGTTTAGTAAACTGTTGAAAACATTAACTTGCTTGACCATGCTGTAGTTTATGTAATTGTTTGTTACATGCAATATTTGAGCGGTTGTGGTAGATGGGTTCTGGGGTCAGGAGAGAGAGGTTGTGGTAGATGGGTCCTGGGGCAGGAGAGAGAGCGAGAGGTTGATGGATCCTGGGGCAGAAGAGAGAGAGAGGTTGTGGTAGATTGGTCCTGGGGCAGGAGAGAGAGAGGTTGTGGTAGATGGGTCCTGGGGCAGGAGAGAGAGAGAGAGAGGTTGTGGTATATGGGTCCTGGGGCAGGAGAGAGAGGTTGTGGTAGATGGGTCCTGGGGCAGGAGAGAGAGTGAAAGGTTGATGGATCCTGGGGCAGAAGAAAGAAAGAGAGAGAGGTTGTGGTAGATGGGTCTTGGTGCAGGAGAGAGAGGTTGTGGTTAGGGCTGGGCGATATGGCCAAAATATCATATCATGGTATTTTTCAAATTTTTGACGGTATTTTATGTTTTGATCAATACAAGTTCTACATTTGCTTTATGAGTAGTGCGTGACCCCTGGGTGGCAACACATATATTCTAAATTATTTAAATGATTGTTTTATACTGTTCAATTCAACTTCAACCTAAAATAATTTCCTGCATTTCCATACATTTCTGCATTTCCTGCACTCATTTGAGATCATTTTCACACTGCCACGATATGGGCAAAAATACTAGGCCTTATTTTTAACCAAATGTTGCAATTGCGATTTAGATCAAAACACTTGGGTGAACTGTTGGAATCATGGAAATAGAATGTTTAGTCTAATTCTATAGTTAGAATATAAATAATAGTGGGCACTTTGACAACGAATGAAAATGCCATGGACGAGTTATTGTGACAGGGTTTGAACCAAAGTGATGGTCAGTGTTTCCTAGGGGACCCTATAATCTTTGGCTACATTAAATCTTTATTCATGTAGCCAACATATTCATGCTTCGCCTATTCCTCTTTGATTTAGAAGATACTGTGCACAAACAACATGCTGATTTAGGCCTCCACCAGCACTGGTATCAGGCTGTATTAGCTAGCTACGTTTGCTCTGACACAGTACTTTTATTAGCTAATTAGCCAGCCAGCTAGCTGAGAGAGGTTGTGGTAGATGGGTCCTGGGGCAGGAGAGAGGTTGTGGTAGATGGGTCCTGGGGCAGGAGAAAGAGNGAGAGAGAGAGAGAGAGAGAGAGAGAGAGAGAGAGAGAGAGAGAGAGAGAGAGAGCAGGAAAATATATCTCACTGTGACGATTTCCCCATCCTGAGTCAGTCTGATCACACCTCTTCAAACTGTCCTGCAGACGAGGATAGTCATCCCCCCAGCAATGAACACACCCAGGTCCCACAACTGCACTGCTCCTCCATCATTGAAAGGGATCCATTCACAGAGCTGGAGAGACACATGGTGGAGCTGAGAGAGCTAGTCCACACAATACAGACAGAACAAACCCACAAAACAGACCAGCACAACAACAAGACCAGGAGGGCAGAAGGTGGAGATTAACGGCTGTCTGAGAGAGCTGGCTGCTCTACGGACTGAGGTGAGAGAACTTAGAGGCACACATGGCACTGAAGGACGAAGTGAGAAAGCTGAGGTGTGACAGAGAGCAGGACATGCCCCCAGACACTCCCCCAGAGAAGCCAGCAGAACCTCAGACCCAGACCACAACCTAAACACCACAATGGGACAGACAACACAGGACCCACCAACCCAACCGACCTCACCCCCTCCTAACAGCCCCCCTGTCAGCTCCCCTGATAGATCTCTTGACAACCCCCACACATCCACTGAGGACACACAAAAGCCAGAGATTGTGCTCCTCATTGACTCAAATGGCAAATACATTCAAGAGGATAAACTTTTTCCCAAACACAAAGTGGCTTAGCTCTGGTGCCCAAAATCAAGGCATGCCCTGGAGCTGTTGTCAGAGGACAGACTAGGGTCCCTCAGCCACATCCTAATTCACATGGGCACAAATGACCTGAGGTGCCCAGCAGGAAAGGGTGGCCACAGCACTCAAGGGAGTGATTGAAAAGCTTTTTCCACTTTCCCCAACACACAAGTGGTTATTTCCAAAGTGCTACCACTAAAATACTTTCCCCCTGCCACCATACTGCGGGTGAATGCAAGCGTTTCACAAGACTGTGCCCCAAAATCTAATGTCTACCTGGTCCACCACTCTACTCTGGACTTGAACAGCCTTTACGACCAGGTCCACCTCTACAAGGCAGCAATTCCAATTTTTTCCAGGAACCTGAAGGACGTCACCCTCAACCGTAGCCCCAGTACCTCTCATAAGGGCAACGGACCCCCCCCCCCCAACCACTCAAAAACAACACTAGACACTATGGAATACAAAGCTTTTACTATCTCATCCTGGAATATATACAAGGTCTAAGATCATCAGCCTTTGGCCTAAAGAGCAGGAATCCAGACTAAAGAGCAGGAACCCAGACTAAAGTGCAGGAACCCAGACTAAAGCGCAGGAACCCAGACTTGGAGATGGACCAACTGGTTGCCCTCTAGGTTACAGAGAGCTGGTAGTCCCATCCACCAAACTACCAGGTGCGAAACAGGGAAGAGACTCAGGGGGTATGCTCATTTGGAATAGAGTAAACCTAACCCACTCTATTAAATTAGTCAAAACAGAAGATATTAGAAATTAATGAGGAAATTATCTCAATAGAGAAAAATGTCCTCATGTATGCTACCTATATCCCCCCAATAGAATCCCCGTACTTTAACTATGACAGATCAACAATTTCCAGGCCCAGGGACATGTACTAGTCTGTGGAGACCTAAATGCCAGAACTCGACAAAAACCTGACACCCTCAGCACACAGGGGGACAAACACCTACCTAGAGGTGGCAGCATTCCCTCCCCCACATGCCCCCCTAGACACAACTATGACAACATAACCAACAAAAACGTGTTACAACTCCTGCATCTCTGTCGGACGCTGGGTATGTACAGTCGTGGCCAAAAGTTTTGAGAATGACACAAATATTAATTTCCACAAAGTTAGCTGCTTCAGTGTCTTTAGATATTTTTGTCAGATGTTGCTATGGAATACTGAAGTATAATTACAAGCATTTCATAAGTGTCAAAGGCTTTTATTGACAATTACATGAAGTTGATGCAAAGAGTCAAAATTTGCAGTGTTGACCCTTCTTTTTCAAGACCTCTGCAATCCGCCCTGGCATGCTGTGAATTAACTTCTGGGCCACATCCTGACTGATGGCAGCCCATTCTTGCATAATCAATGCTTGGAGTTTGTCAGAATGTGTGGGTTTTTGTTTGTCCACCTGCCTTGACCACAAGTTCTCAATGGGATTAAGGTCTGGGGAGTTTCCTGGCCATGGACAACAAAATATCTATGTTTTGTTCCCCGAGCCACTTAGTTATCACTTTTGACTTATGGCAAGGTGCGCCATCATGCTGGAAATTGTTCGTCACCAAACTGTTCCTGGATGGTTGGGAGAAGTTGCTCTCTGAGGATGTGTTGGTACCATTCTTTATTCATGGCTGTGTTCTTAGGCAAAATTGTGAGTGAGCCCACTCCCTTGGCTGAGAAGCAACCCCACACATGAATGGTCTCAGGATGCTTTACTGTTGGCATGACACAGGACGGATGGTAGCGCTCACCTTGTCTTCTCCGGACAAGCTTTTTTCCGGATGCCCCAAACAATCGGAAAGGGGATTCATCAGAGAAAATGACTTTACCCCAGTCCTCAGCAGTCCAGTCCCTGTACGTTTTGCAGAATATCAGTCTGTCCCTGATGTTTTTCCTGGAGAGAAGTGGCTTCTTTGCTGCCCTTCTTGACACCAGGCCATCCTCCAAAAGTCTTCGCCTCACTGTGCGTGCAGATGCACTCACACCTGCCTGCTGTCATTCCTGAGCAAGCTCTGNGCCTGTGAAGCCCTTTTTGTGCAAAGCAATGATGACACCATCTCGAGGCTGTTGACATCATAAGGAAGCGACGTGTACTGCATTCATATGCCCTTATATGGTCATTTTCATGAGGGAGGGGTTCCCAAATGAGCAATGTGTCAAAATCACTTTTTCCAGGACAGAAATTCCTCGGGGTTTTGCCTGCCATATCCGTTCTGTTTCACTCACAGACAAATGGTTAACAGTTTTGGAAAATTCAGAGTGTTTCCTATCCAATGGTACTAAATATATGCATATCCTATTTTCTGGGCCTGAATGGGAGGCATTTTACTTTGGGCACGCCAGGCTCTCCAAAACCGTCACCTCGGGAGCTGCTCCCTGAGAAGTTAATTGCAATTCATCTGATCACTCTTCATGACATTCTGGAGTATATGCAAATTGCCATCATACAAACTGAGGCAGCAGACTTTGAAAATTTATATTTGTGTCATTCTCAAAACTTTTGGCCACGACTGTACCTAGTCAATGGTAGGCTTCGAGGGGACTCCTATGGTAGGTGCACCTATAGCTCATCTCTTGGCAGTAGTACTGTAGTATATTTTATCACTGACCTCTACCCAGTCTCTCAGAGCGTTCACAGTCAGTCCACTGACACCCCTATCAGATCACAGCAAAATCACAGTCTACTTGAACAGAGCTTTTCTCAATCATGAGGCATCAAAGCCAGAGGAACTGAGTAATTTTAAGAAATGCTATAGATGGAAGGAAATTAGTGTGGAAATCTACCAAAAACAATTAGGCAACAACAAATTCAATCCCTTCTAAACAACTTCCTGGACAAAATGTTCCACTGTAATAGTGAAGGTGTACACTTGGCAGTAGAAAACCTAAACAGTATATTTGACACCTCAGCTTCCCTATCAAATCCAAAAATGTCAAGCAGACAACCTAAGAAAATTAACAACACAGACAAATGGTTTGATGAAGAATGCAAAAACCTAAGAAAGAAATTGAGAAACCTGTCCAACCAAAAACATAGACCCAGAAAACCTGAAACCATCACTATGCAATACACAATACAGAAATACACTACTGAAAAAGAAGGAACAGCACATCAGAAATCAGCTTAATGTCATTGAAGAATCCACAGAATCTAACCACTTCTGGGAAAATTGTAAAACTCTAAACAAACCACAACACGAATAGTTATCTATCCAAAACGGAGATGTATGAATAAACCATTTCTCTAGTCTTTTTGGCTCTATAACAAGGAACAAACATGATCATATACATATCTTAGAATCAACTATTAAAGACTACCAGAAACCACTGGATTCTCCAATTACATTGAATGAACTACAGGACAAAATACAAACCCTTCAACCCAAAAAGTCCTGTGGTGTTGATGGTATCCTCCATGAAATGGAGCCAAGGACTGATCACCCCAATCCACAAAAGTGGGCCTGCACGAGGGTCTGCTGTACAAACTGATGGAAAGTGGTGTTGGGGGAAAAACATACAACATTATAAAATCCATGTACACAAACAAGTGTGCGGTTAAATTGGCAAAAACACACATTTCTTTCCACAGGGCCGTGGGGTGAGACAGGGATGCAGCTGAAGCCCCACCCTCTTCAACATACAGTTTAAGTAGGAAGTTTACATACCACTTAGGTTGGAGTCATTAAAACTTGTTTTTCAACCACTCCACACATTTCTTGTTAACAAACTACAGTTTTGGGAAATCGGTTAGGACATCTACTTTGTGCATGACACAAGTAATTTTTCCAACAGCTGTTTACAGACAGATTATTTTACTTATAATTCACTGTATCACAATTCCAGTGGGTCAGAAGTTTACATACACTAAGTTGACTGTGCCTTTAAACAGCTAGGAAAATTCCAGAAAATGATGTCATTGCTTTAGAAGCTTCTGATAGGCTAAATGACATAATTTGAGTCAATTGGAGGTGTACCTGTGGATGTATTTCAAGGCCTACCTTGAAACTCAGTGCCTCTTTGCTTGACATCATGGGAAAATCTAAAGAAATCAGCCAATACCTTAGAAGAAAAATTGTAGACCTCCACAAGTCTGGTTAATCCTTGGGAGCATTTTCCAAACGCCTAAAGGTACCACATTCATCTGTACAAACAATAGTTCGCAAGTATAAACACCATGGGACCACGCAGCCATCAAACCGCTCAGGAAGTAGACGCATTCTGTCTCTTAGAGATGAACATGCTTTGGTGCGAAAAGTTCAAATCAATCCCAGAACAATAGCAAAGGACCCTGTGAAGATGCTGGAGGAAACAGGTACAAACATATCTATATCCACAGTAAAACGAGTCCTATATCGACATAACCTGAATGGCCGCTCAGCAAGGAAGAAGCCACTGCTCAAAAACCACCATAAAAAAGACAGACTACGGTTTGCAACTGGGAATGTGATGAAAGAAATAAAAGCTGAAATAAATCATTCTCTCTACAATTATTCTAACATTTCATATTTTTTAAATAACGTGGTGATCCTAACTGACCTAAGACAGGGATTTTTTATTGGGATTAAATGTCAGGAATTGTGAAAAACTGAGTTTAAATGTATTTGGCTAAGGTGTATATAAACTTCCAACTTCAACTGTATATATCAACGAATTGGCGAGGGCACGAGAACAGTCTGCCGCACCCGGCCTCTCCCTACTATAATCTGAAGTCAAATGTCTACTGTTTGCTGATGATCTGGTGCTTCTGTCCCCAACCAAGGAGGGCCTACAGCAGCACCT
The DNA here is from genome assembly GCA_003317085.1 of Hucho hucho. Classification (NCBI taxonomy): domain Eukaryota; kingdom Metazoa; phylum Chordata; class Actinopteri; order Salmoniformes; family Salmonidae; genus Hucho; species Hucho hucho. Next base: position 47,908 of record QNTS01004258.1, on the reverse strand, counting down.
AGATCTTTACAGATTCTGCCAGACCTGGGCCCTGACAGTGAATCTCAGTAAGACAAAAATAGTGGTTTTCCAAAAAAGGTCCAGTTCCCAGGACCACGAATACAAATTCCATCTAGACACTGTTGTCCTAGAGCACACAAAGAACTATACATACCTCGGCCTAAACATCAGCGCCACAGGTAACTAGCAAAGGGTATGAACAAAATGTGCACACGTGGCTATATGCAGCTCTTGCTTTGATCTCAAAACAAGCTCATCTACTCATGACCACAGCTGTAAACACAGTCCAGTTCAAAGTAAATGGAACAGATCCATATATGGAAATAGTCTATTTGCCTACTGCAGCTCTGATTGGTTATGCCTCACCGGTCTGTGTAGAGTAAGGGCTGAGTCTTGTAAAAAAGAACCCTACTCTGATGCGTTCTACCTACAACAAAATCTCTTGCATAGTTGTTTTGTTTCGGTATGTTGCATTTAAAGTGGCTAATATTGTATTGGTTCAATCACGGTTGCCATAGTAAAGGGAAACGTTGATAGTGTTTTAACTAACAGGGAAAACGCAAGAAAGTTAAGTGAAGTTCAATCTAGTGTTATGATTTTTTGGCAGGATTAATAAAACAGTATCGATCAACAGAGAAAATACTTACAGAAGAAATATAAAATCCAACATTACACATCAGTGGCGTAGCTGAATGTAATACAGTAGCATTGAATAATCTAGAATCAAAACAAAAGTTGTTTGATTAATTTATTCAGGAAAGTTTCATTTACAGTATTTATTCATGGCTCTACCGACTCCAGGAGAATCCTTTTTCAAATCATGTGAGAAAAAAATATTTCATTTTATTTGGAATGGCAAACCAGATAAAGTTAAATTAGTATATTTATATAACAAACAGGAGTTTGACGGGTTAAAAGGATTAAATATTAAGGCATTAAACCTCTCCCTGTCTTTGCCTTTTTGCAGATTCAAACCTTAAATTTTTGGTGCATTGACAATGAACCCCTGTTTAAAGTATCTGTCACGTCTACTCCCACTCCTCCTCTCTGGCGCTCGTTGTCGCCAGTTTGCCCATTATTGTGAACACCTGTCACCATCGTTACGCGCACCTGCGCCTCATGGGACTCACCTGGACTCCATCACCCTCCTGATTACCTCCCCTATATTTGTCACTCCCTTTGGTTCTTTCCTCAGGCGTTATTGATTCTGTTCCTGTGTTATATGTCTGTACGCTACTCGTGTTTCTTGTTTTGTTCCATGTTTCATTAATTATTAAATTCTCTCTCTGTACTTGCTTCCCGACTCCTAGCGTACCTGTTACAGTATCCTTCTTGTTAAATGAAGTAAAACAGAGTTGGCTACAATTTAAATGTCATCCTCCAGAAAAGGCAGATCTTTTTTTTATGAGAAGGGTATAATATTTATGGACATTGAAAAAATAATGGTAAAACTGTGTCACACAAGCAACTAACAACAGTGTATGGCTGTGTATGCTCAATACAAAATTATAACAACTCATTGCGGCTCTGCCACAAAATTGGAAGAGACAATTACTTAAAGAAGAAATTAAAGAATTTATCTGTTTGCCAACCATTAAAAATCCTAAATAGCTTAAAATGGTCAGCCTTGTGTAGACTCTGTCACAAGGAAACAGAATCAATAGAACATATTTTCTCGTACTGTCCATCGGTGGATCGCTTTTGAAGTCCTGGAATGGAATGTCATAATATCAGGGTTCAGCTGGACCTGCAAACTATATTGTTAGGGGATTCGCAAAACCGCTTTAGGTCAGTGGTATTTTTTATTTTTTATTTAACTATGCAAATCAGTTAAGAGCAAATTCTTATTTACAGTGACGGCCTACCCCAGCCAAACCCTCCCCTAACCCAGACAACGCCTTGCAAATTGTTCGCAGCCCTATGGGACTCCCGATCACGGCCGGTTGTGATACAGCCGGGATCGAACCAGGGTCTGTAGTGATGCCTCTAGCAGTGAGATGCAGTGCCTTAGATCGCTGCACCACTCTGTAGCAAAAATATAATTCTACTCTTGGGTAAAGTATTTATTTTTAGGGCAATATCGGTAGAAATGTTAGAAATATGGAGGATCAGAACCTTGTAAGACATCATGGTAAAATGGAGGGATGTATTGCAAAAGGAAATAGCAAAATGGCATTATACTGGGAAAGATGGGTTTATCTGAGGGTTGGAGTTAAGATCAGAATGAATGGTGGTTTGGCCACTGTGGGTGAAAATCCAACACTTGAATAAAGTGGAAATTAGGAATATATCTATAATTATTTAACTTCAGGTACCGTAGATGTGAGCGAAACAGCTGTAAGTAGCAGTACTGTTGTCCGTTAGTTTACTCCAATTAGGGTATCTCCAGGCTTCGCCCCTCACTGTCATACTCCAGTACGGAAACGGCCACTTCCTGACTGGACTACTGCAACAATCCTCACTGGCATCACCACCAAACAGACTTAAACTGGTACAGAAGTCTACTGCCAGAATGTGCACCAGATCAACTGATATATTGTATATATTCAGAGCCATATCCCTGTAATGCTTAGAGAAGATCTTATGTCAAGTGTTATTGAAGTGTTGTGAACAGTCAGTATCTAAATAGTATGTGTGAAATGCTTGATAGTGTATGTGATGTAAACAGAGAGGGTTCGGGACCTGAATATTGACTGGTTTTCATCAAGCTGTCCGCTCAAGAGGAAGCTTCTTACTGTAACCAGTGCCTGTAATCTGGTTCAAGTTATTAATCAACCTACCAGGGTGTTTACAAACACTACAGGAACAGGATCATCCACATGTGTTGATCACATTTTTACTAATGCTGTAGAACTTTGTTCTAAAGCTGTATCCGTACCCATTGGATACAGTGACCACAATATAGTGACTATATCCAGGAAATCCAAAGTTCCAACAGCTGGGTCTAAAATAGTGTATAAGAGATCATACAAAATATTTTTGCGTAACCTGTTGTTGAAAAAACGTATGTGTTATGGCTTTTCAACCTCTGCCATATTGTGGATTCAGCGCTATCTATCTAATAGAACTCAAAGGGTTTTATTTAATGGAAGCTTCTCTAATGTCAAATGTAAAGTGTGGTGTACCGCAGAGCAGCTCTCTAGGCCCTCTACTCTTTTCTTTTTTACCAATGACCTGCCACTGGCATTAAACAAAGCATGTGTGTCCATGTATGCCGATGATTCAACCATATACACATCAGCAACCACAGCTAATGGAGTCACTGAAACCCTTAACAAAGAGTTGCAGTCTGTTTTGGAATGGGTGGCCAGTAATAAACTGGTCCTGAACTTCTCTAAAACTAAGAGCATTGTATTTGGTACAAATCATTCCCTCAGTTCTAGACCTCAGCGGAATCTGGTAATGAATGGTGTGGCTGTTGAACAAGTTGAGGAGACTAAATTACTTGGCGTTACCTTAGATTGTAAACTGTCATGGTCAAAACATATAGATTCAATGGTTGTAAAGATGGGGCGAGCCCTGTACGTAATAAAGATATGCTCTGCTTTGTTGACACCACACTCCAAACACAAGTGCTGCAGGCTCTAGTTTTGTCTAATCTTGATTATTGTCCAGTCGTGTGGTACAGTCCTGCAAGGAAAGACCTAGTTAAGCTGCAGCTGGCCCAGAACAGAGCGTCATGTCTTGCTCTTCATTGTAATCAGAAGGCTTATATAAATACTATGCATGCCAGTCTCTCTTGGCTAAGAGTTGAGGAGAGACTGACTGCATCACTTCTTCTTTTTATAAGAAACATTAATGTGTTGAAAATCTCAAATTGTTTGCATAGTCAACTTATACACAGCTCTGACACACACACTTACCCCACCAGACATGCCACCAGGGGTCTTTTCACAGTCCCCAAATCCAGAACAAATTCAAGAAAGCGTGCAGTATTACATAGAGCCATTATTGCATGGAATTCTGTTCCATCTCATATTGCTCATATAAACAGCAAACCTGGTTTCAAAAAACAGACAAGTCAACACCTCACGGCACAACGCCTCTCCTGGATTTGACCTAGATAGTTTGTGTTTATGTATTGTTATGAAGGCTATGTGCCTTGAAAAAAAAATGTATGTAGTTGTGTCCTTGAGCTGTTCTTGTCAATTAATATTCTGTGTTATGTCATGTTTCATGTTTTGTGTGGACCCCAGGAAGAGTAGCTGCTGCTTTTGCAACAGCTAATGGGAATCCTCATAAAATACCAAATACCAAAACTGAACACATCACATAAATCTAGAATGGCTCCCTGTGCAGTCCCGTACTGACTTTAAGACACTCCTCCTATGCCAACACTCTGACATAATTTACAAACTAAGCATTTGTGTTCAGTGAGTCTGCCAGATCAGAAGCAGTAGGGATGACCAGGGATGTTCTCTGTTTAGTGAGTCTGCCAGATCAGGAGCAGTAGGGATGACCAGGGATGTTCTCTTGATACGTGCGTGAATTTTACAATTTTCCAGTCCTGCTAAGAATTAGAAATGTCACGAGTACTTTTGGGTGTCAAGAAAAATGTATGGAGAACTAAGTACATATTTTCTTTAGGAATATAGTGGAGTAAAAGTTGTCAAAATTATAAATAGTAAAGTCAAGTAGAGACTTTAATACTTTAGTAGTACTTCTAAGTTTTTTTACTTAGCTACTTTACACCACTGGAGAGGAGTGGAGTGAGGGGTGGTTCTGGGGAAGAGAGAGATATAGAGTGAGGGATGTCTTCTGGGTTGGAAGAGATGGGTGAAGTGAAGGATGTGGGAGAGAAGGGTGGAGTGGGAGAGTGGTACTGGGTTGGGAGAGGGGGCTGGAGTGGGAGAGAGTTACTGGGTTGGGAGAGAAGGGTGGAATGAGGGATGGATTGTGTAAAGCGAAAGGTGCAATGGTCCATGGGTTCTGGTAGTGGAGCAGTGAAATCAGTAGTTGACAGTGTTTGTTTGACAACAAGATAAAACATCTAATTCTGAATAAAAGAGAAACTCAACTCACGTCAACTACAAACATCTGAAGGTGGTAGCTGATGAGTCTGATACTGCACGTCTGCCTCATTGCCTTGTGATAAAAAAAGCTTGCAAATGGAGTGGATTAAACAGAGTTCTGAAAATGACTTCAGAAGGGAATTCATTTAAGGATACGCGGCCCGTGAGAGAGAGAGTGCTGGCAAAAATGATTGGATCTTGGAATGTATTTATCTTATATGTATGCATTTATGCGTGCTGTATTTTAATTATTATTCATACATGCAACAGCAGTGAGGCCCTTGGGTGATCCTGTCAGCAGGTTTTCAGCAGTAAATCCACAGACCTCCTCTATGGTGTGGAGAGAGACTGAAACGAGCACTAGGTGTCACTCTTCTAACTGGGCATTCTGATGAGCAGTAAAATGGCCTCCGTCAGAGGAGAGAGATCATAATAACTCTGTCATTTTCACAGTTGGGGGAGATGAGTCAACATGAATGCCAGCCTCAAAGACATAAAGATTTAATCACAACTAGTTTCAATCAGACGTGTATCATTTTCAGAAATGTAAAAGTGTTATTGTTCCCATATTAAGATGGGACTAATCACTGATAAGCCACTCTTGAACACTGATAAAATCTCTCTGTAGCTAGGTTTCCATCCAATTGGCGACAGATTTTAATGCGAATATAAAAAAATCTGCATAAAAACAATATGCGCATTTTCCCATCAGAGACGTGTTTCCGTCAAATTGACTTGTTGCATATGAAAGGCTGTGCGTGATGATGTAGTGCACATAAAATTTACTTTTGCGATTAAATTCCCACGTACCTAATAACAAATACAAGTTAAATGGGTTTCCATTGCATTTTCAACTCTACTGATGCTTTTCTCACAAAGAATGTTGCTTTATATGGACAGATAATTTTTATTTGTCAAATGGCAGCCAAGCATTGATGATCATTTCACCAGAGTAGGACCCTCGATATCTATCGGAAAAGAACATCAAGCTCATCACCTTGCACTTTCACCACCCTGTGAAGTTCGTCATCATTTATTTCATCTGTTGACTAATAAACTGCATGCTTTCCTGATGAGTCGTTGTGGGAGGACTACAACATGTCATCGCGTGACTACAAGTTTATTTCGATATGATGGTTATTGAATCAATATTTGTGCATAAAAATTTTTTCCACCGACATTTCTCACATAATACATTTTACAGACACAAGAAGATCCCACCATGTCTAGCGCATTTTGTTTTGTAGACATTTGGAAAGTTTACTGCCAAATGTTCTGTTTCCATCAGGCCTGTCATGACATTTTTTATTCGACATGTAATTTACTTGCATGAAAACGTTGGATGGAAACCTGGTTAGTGACAGAGAATTGAAGTGTTTCTTCTCCTCCAACCACTCCTGGCAACGACTGCTTTTACCCCCTCAGCCTTCTGCTCCACAGGGCAGTTGACAGCTCACTTACACAACAGCTATGGGGTCCGCTCCCCTGGCACACCGCCCCACGAGACCTTGCTACTGCAAGTGCATAGACCTTGCTACTGCAGTGCATAGCGCATCAACAATGGGAAGATGTATCACTCTCAGATAAGCTATTTGTATCTTAGTCCCTTTTTTGCTGTTACAACCCAACAGCCACTGTAGGCTGGGGGGTAGTTTGACAGGGCTAATGGAGTGTGGAGGGTTTGGAGGGGGTTTCTCTTATGCACTGTACTGCTAAAAAGAGCCCTAGTCTGGGGATTAAGTGCTTCTTTCCTGCAATATTTTAAATGTCCTTTATTTATTTCAGGGTACTGAAGGACAACACCCCAAACAAACATTTTTACTAAGGGTTTACTATGGGTTTACTAAGGGTTTACTATGGGTTTAATAAGGGTTTACTAAGGGTTTATATTGGGTTTACTAAGGGTTTACTATGGGTTTACTAAGGGTTTACTAGGGATTTACTATGGGTTTACTATGGGTTTACTAAGGGTTTACTAGGGATTTACTAAGGGTTTACTAAAGGTTTACTAAAGGTTTACTATAGGTTTACTAAGGGTTTATATGGGTTTACTAAGGGTTTACTATGGGTTTACTAAGGGTTCACTATGGGTTTACTAACGGTTTTGTGATCCATTTGGAAGCAACCAGGCTTGTCTTGATTTAACTCCTCAATTTGCATCCAAGTATTCTGCTGTGCCAGAATATAAAAATGTATTTTTGGCCATCATCCTAGTTGAACTTGCTCTGTTGGGCTTGTGGGTGCAGTGAATACAAGGTTCCTTTGTACTTTCTGGCTCTGGTCTTTTTTCTGTCAAATCAAATCACATTCTATTCGTCACATGCTTGGTAAACAACAGGCGTGGACTAACAGTCAAAGGCCTACTTATGAGTAACGTTAACTTGGCTGTATACACGAGGTAACAGTACTGAGTTGATATGCAGGGGTACGAGGTCATTGAGGTACATATAGGTAGGGGTAAAGTGACATATAATATCTAGGATTCATACAACTCCAACTTTATAGAACTACAGGTATGCAATTGGTTATTTAGCTTAGAGCACCATTATTTTTTTTCATACAATGTAATATTTCTCTTGGTAAAAATAAATAACATCAACCTGAGCACTCTCGCTTCCTCTCCATGTTGTCCAATAAGGACTGTTTTGCACGCCCCTGTGAGCAGAGCAGAGCGCACTGACCAAGAACCTAAACATAGGTTGTAACCAACCAATGTTGGTTGTTTGCCTGATTTCTGCTGGAATAGGCTACATGCATTTAAAACGGTTTTGTTTGCTGAAGGTGTCATGTGATGGAAGCAATATTCTCTCTGAAACTGATTGTGTTGTTTGAAATAATTTTTTGCTGTTTAATCCTACAATAAAACACACATTCGTCACATATGAACAAATATCTGACAATGGGACTGTAACATCATGTAGGAGAAACCAATAACATCTTTAGACACCAGAGAAAGGAAATTGGTCAATTGAAATAAATTAATTAGGCCCTAATCTATGGATTTCACATGGCTGGGAATACAGATATGCGTCTGTTGGTCACAGATTCCTTAAAAAAAAGTAGGGGCGTGGATCAGAAAACCAGTCAGTATCTGGTGTGACCACCATTTGCAGCGTAACACATCTCCTTCACATAAAGTTGATCAGGCTGTTGATCGTGGGCTGTGGAATGTTGTCCCACTCCTCTTCAATAGTTGTGCGAAGTTGCTGGATATTGGCAGGAACTGGAATACGCTGTCGTACACTTCGATCCAGAGCATCCCAAACATGCTCAATAGGTGACGTCTGGTAAGTATGCAGGCCATGGAAGAACTTTGACATTTTCAGCTTCCTGGAATTATGTACAGATTCTTGTGACATGGGGCAGTACATTATCATGCTGGAAACATGAGGGGATGTTAGCAGATGAATTGCTTCTACATCTGCATTGCTTGCTGTTTGGGGTTTTAGGCTGGGTTTCTGTACAGTACTTTGTGACATCAGCTGATGTAAGAAGGGCTTTATGAATAAATTTGATTGATTGATTGATTGATTGATTGAATTGCATGACAATGGGCCTCCGCCTCACAAGTCCTCAACTGGCAGCTTCATTAAATAGTACCCGCAAAACAACAGTCTCAACATCAACAGTGAAGAGGCGACTCCGGGATGCTGGCCTAGGCAGAGTTCCTCTGTCCAGTGTCTGTGTTCTTTTGCCCATCTTAACCTTTTCTTTTTATTGGCCAGTCTGAGATATGGCTTTTTCTTTGCAACTCTGCCTAGAAGGCCAGCATCCCGGTGTCGCCTCTTCAATGTTGACGTTGAGACTGGTGTTTTGCGGGTACTATTTAATGAAGCTGCCAGTTGAGAACTTGTGAGGCGTCTGTTTCTCAAACTAGACACTCTAATGTACTTGTCCTCTTGCTCAGTTGTGCACCGGGGCCTCCCACTCCTCTTACTATTCTGGTTAGAGCCAGTTAGCGCTGTTCTGTGAAGGGAGTAGTACACAGTATTGTTTCTCGAACACACAAATGCTGATGCTCCAGATACTCAACTAGTCTAAAGGAGGCCCGTTTAATTGCTTCTTTAATCAGCACAACAGTTATCAGCTGTGCTAACATAATTGCTAAATGGTTTTCTAATGATCAATTAGCCTTTTAAAATGATAAACTTGGGTTAGCTAACAAAACGTGCCATTGGAACACAGGAGTGATGGTTGCTGATAATGGGCCTCTGTACGCCTATGTAGATATTCCATTACAAATCAGCCGTTTCCAGCTGTAATAATCATTTATAACATTGCACTGATACACTGTATTTCTGATCAATTTGATGTTATTTTAATGGACAAGAAATGTGCTTTTCTTTAAAAAACAAGGACATTTCTAAGTGACCCCAAACTTTTGAACGATAGTGTAAGTGTATGGAGATCCCTGCTGTTGCGGGCTTTGCAGTTGCCGTACCAGGCGGTGATACAGCCCAACAGGATGCTCTCATTTGTGCATCTGTAAAAGTTTGTGAAGGTCTTAGGGGCCAAGCTGAATTTCTTCAGCCTCCTGAGGTTGAAGAGACGCTGTTGCGCCTTCTTCACCACACTGTCTGTGTGGATGGACCATTTCAGATTGTCGGTGATGTGGCCTACTACTGTTGTGTCGTTTGAAAACTTGATGATTGAGTTGGAGGCGTGCGTGGCCACGCAGTCATGGGTGAACAGGGAGTACAGGAGGGGGCTGAGCATGCACCCTTGTGTGGCTCCCATGTTGAGGATCAGCGTAGTGGAGGTGATGACTAATTAATGATATGTGTGTGTGTTTGTTTGTGTGTGTGTGTTTGTTTATGAGCACACCTGATACAAAGTATATTATTCATCCAATCTATCCCTCGGGCCAGTGCTGTGATGAAATTACCCAATAAAATACAGTATCTCCAGCGTGCAGTCGCAACAATAGAAACAAAGTTGTCTTTCCACTTGGTTTTAACCTAATAGTTTTTTGGTGCCTGACCGGAATAATCTTGCCTATTGTGACAAAGGCACAAACTTTGGTACAGTATAATATAGCATTTTCACAGAGCAAAGAGGGCGAAACCAAAGGGTGTGTGATTCGGAGCGCTAGCATTTGTTCCGTATGCACTGTTAGTGCTTTCCAGTCTATTGTGAAGTCATAGCTTTTGTACAAAGCCATCATACTTTTTTACAAGTGGCTGAATATCCAAAGGAATAGAGGGATTAGAAACGAAATATAAGAGAAATGTCTCTATCCATTCCTTTTCCCCCTTTTTCTATGAAGGACTCCCCGGAAAGAGGGGTCCCGCATTGACCCGTTGAGGTGACTGATCCGATGTGTTTTACAAAACCTTTCCTATAAAACGTTATGGATGTTGTATTGCCTGTCCCAGTCACCCCCATATCTTTACAAGACAGTAGAACACACAAACTAAACTCAAGTCACTTCTATTTGGTCTGTATTGCTTCATCTTCATAACGTTTTTGAGACTGAAATTGTCACTTAAACTTAAACTTTTCAAATAAAGCCTGAATTCCAACATATAAATAGACCTTAAGGGTAATGATGGACATGATTTCATTTGGAAATGACTCACATGCCCAGGTTGACTTTCCCACGGAATCACCCTGTTGTTGTCGGCCAATCAAAGCAGCACTACAGTCAGAGGCTCCATATGAAGCGGGATATTTCAAATAAATGCAAAATTCAATTAAAAGTACAGAATTAAGTTAACTTAATGAGAATGATTAGACTACAATGAGCTGTTGTTTAATGTGAATGGAGTTGCTGTAGACAAGGACGGGGAGCGCAGCAAAATAGCCTCAATTAGCCTTGCTAGCTAGCCATAGTCAAAATACAAATAGTCGCAGCAAGATCAAATCAAATCAAATTGTATTTGTCACATGCGCTGAATACAACAGGTGTAGACCTTACAGTGAAATGCTTACTTACAAGCCCTTAACTACCAATAATGTTTTAAGAAAATACCCCCCCAAAAAGTAAGAGATAAGAATAACAAGTAATTAAAGAGCAGCAGTAAATAAAAATAGCGGGGCTGTATACAGGGGGTACCGGTACAGAGTCAATGTGCGGGAGCACCGGTGTCAAGGTAATTGATGGAATATGTACATGTAGATAGAGTTATTAAAGTGACTATGCATAGATAATAACAGAGAGTAGCAGCAGCGTAGGGGGGGGGNGGGGGGGGGGGGGGGGGGGGGGGCAATGCAAATAGTCTGGGTAGCCATTTGATAAGATGTTCAGGAGTCTTATGGCTTGGGGTAGAAGCTGTTTAGAAGCCTCTTGGACCTAGACTTAGCACTCGCCGTGCGGTAGCAGAGAGAACAGTCCATGACTAGGGTGGCTGGAGTCTGACAATTTTTAGGGCCGCCTGGTGTAGTGGTCCTGGATGGCAGGAAGCTTGGCCCTGGTGATGTACTGGGCTGAATGCACTACCCTCTGTAGTGCCTTGCGGTTGGAGGCCGAGCAGTTGCCATACCAGGCAGTGATGCAACCCGTCAGGATGCTCCTGATGGTGCAGCTGTAAAACCTTTTGAGGATCTGAGGACCCCTGACAAATCTTTTAAGTCTCCTGAGGAGGAATAGGTTTTGTCGTGCCCTCTTTACAACTGTCTTGGTGTGCTTGGACCATGTTAGTTTGTTTGTGATGTGGACGCCAAGAAACTTGAAGCTCTCAACCTGCTCCACTACAGCCCCGTCGATGAGAATGGGGGCGTGCTCGGTCCTCCTTTTCCTGTAGTCTACAATCCTCTCCTTTGTCTTGGTCACATTGAGGGAGAGGTTGTTGTCCTTGCACCACACGGTCAGGTCTCTGACCTCCTCCCTATAGGCTGTCTCATGGTTGTCGGTAATCAGTCCTACCACTGTTGTGTCATCAGCAAACTTAATGATGGTGTTGGAGTCATGCCTTGCCTTGCTGTCATGAGTGAACAGGGAGTACAGGAGGGGTCTGAGCATGCAACCCTAAGGGGCCCCCATGTTGAGGATCAGTGTGGCGAACGTGTTTTTACCTACCCTTACCACCTGGGGACGGCAGTGGGAGGTGTTTAGTCCCAGGGTCCTTAGCTTAGTGATGAGCTTTGAGGGCACAATGGTGTTGAACGCTGAGCTGTAGTCAATGAATAGCATTCTTGCATAGGTGTTCCTGTTGTCCAGGTGTGGAAGGGCAGTGTGGAGTGCAATAGAGATTGCATCATCTGTGGATCTGTTGGTGCTGTATGCAAATTGGAGTGGGTCTAAGGTTTCTGGGATAATGGTGTTGATGTGACCCATGCCTTTCAAAGCATTTCATGGCTACAGACGTGAGTGCTATTGGTCGGTAGTCATTTAGGCAGGTTACCTTAGTGTTCTTGGGCACAGGGACTATGGTGGTTTGCTTGAAACATGTTGGTATTACGGACTCAGACAGGGAGAGGTTGAAAATGTCAGTGAAGACACTTGCCAGTTGGTCAGCGCATGCTCAGAGTACACGTCCTGGTAATCCATCTGGCCCTGCTGCCTTGTGAATGTTGACCTGTTTAAAGATCATACTCACATCGGCTGCGGAGTGCGTGACCACACAGTCGTCTGGAAAAGCTGATGCTCTCATGCATGTTTCAGTGTTGCTTGCCTCAAAGCGAGCATATAAGTTATTTAGCTCGTCTGGTAGGCTCGTGTCACTGGGCAGCTCTCGGGTGTGCTTCCCTTTGTAGTCTGTAATAGTTTGCAAGCCCTGCCACATCCGACAAGCATCGGAGCCTGTACAGTACGATTCGATCTTAGTCCTGTATTGACGCGTTGCCTGTTTGTTAGTTCGTCTCAGGACTTAGCTTGATTTCTTACAAGCTTCCGGGTTAGAGTCCCGCTTCTTGAAAGCGGCAGCTCTACTCTTTAGCTCAGTGCGAATGTTTCCTGTAATCCATGGCTTCTGATCGGGGTATGTACGTACAGTCACTGTGGGGACGATGTCATCGATGCACTTATTGATGAAGCCAGTGACTAATGTGGTGTACTCCTCAATGCCATGGGTAAGAATCCCGGAACATATTCCAGTCTGTGCTAGCATCTGATCACTGGTGCTTCCTGCTTAAATTTTTTATTGTAAGCAGGAATCAGGAGGATAGAATTATGGTCAGATTAGCCAAATGGAGGGCGAGGGAGAGCTTTGCACGCGTCTCTGTTTGTGGATTAAAGGTGGTCTAGAATTTTTTTCCCTCTGTTTACACATTTAACATGCTGATAAAAATGAGGTAAAACTGATTTAAGTTTCCCTGCATTAAAGTCCCCGGCCGTAAGGAGCGTCGCCTCTGGATGAGCGTTTTCCTGGTTGCTTATGGCAGTATACAGCTCATTGAGTGCGGTTTTAGTGCCAGCCTCAGTCAGGGGTGGTATGTAGACAGCTACGGAAAATACAGATGAAAACTCTAGGTAGACAGTGTGGTCTACAGCTTATCATGAGATACTCTACCTCAGGCGAGGTAAACCTTGAGACTTCCTTAGATATCGTGCACCAGCTGTTGTTTACGTATATGTATATCCAGCGAATGACGGGGATCTGGGCCTGGGCGGGTGTCTGTATTATATCCCTCCCATCCGACTCATTGTAGAAAAACTCTTTGTCTAATCTGAGATGAGTAATCACAGTTCTGATGTCCAAAAGCAATTTTTTGTCATAAGAGACGGTAGCAGCAACGTTATATACAAAACTAGTTACAAACAAAGCGAAAAAACTAACAAAATAGCATGATTGGTTAAGAGTCGATAAGACGGTAGCCCTCCCCTCCGGAGCCATCATGTTATTGATGCTGCTAACCCTAAAACCTAACCTTAAATTAAGTTTTTACGATATAGCCAGTTTTGACTTTGCTGCTGACCGATATAGCGGGAACCGCTCAGTTCAGCCTCCAGGGCAAGACTCATGAAAATAATTGTCAACCTGCTTCAAACACACCGGCCGTTGCCCTTCCCCCACCCTGCTGCAGCAGCAAGCTTGATATTATTAGAATAGTGAAAATATTTCTAAATGCCCATCCCTACTCAGCAGTTAACAGTACACATGCACGCACACACAGGCAGCCCAATTCTGATCTTGTTTTCACTAATTGGTCTTTTCGCCAATCAGATCAGCGTTAGTGGAAAAAACATAAACACAGCCAAACATACATTTACACATGCGCAAACTCGCATACACGCACGCACACACACACAAACACACACGTGCACAGACAATCCCACTCTCTCAGCACAACACAAATCAAACCCAGGGCACTCAAGGGACGAAGACAATCCCTATCTGCAGATGAGTTGTAGTGTGCTAATTTATAGCTTAATCAGTTTTCCATTAAAGCGTTTGTGTAAAGACTAGAGAGCAGCTCATTGCTTAATATACATTAGGGTGCCTGTCATTTGCCGGTTCCCTTTTGTTGTTAAGGCACTCTTCCAGCTTTTATTGCATGTCACACAACTGTAAATATCTCCCCTTTCTATTGCTCAATAGCTTCACTCAATCACAGAGCTTCATTACTGTGTAGTAACGACTCCCCGTAGCTCCTTGTACATTTCAGCATGCATTATTTTGCGCCTGAACGACAGACTGTCACGGTTTAGAATTTAGAGAAACCATTATCTTTCATATTAGTATCACTCTCTCCACTTTAGATTTCAACACCACGTCGTAGAGACGCAGTGACGGAATGACACTTCACCGTCATTATTTACCATCGTCTCTATACAGTCGTTACTGATTAACAGGGTAGACGTGCTCCATGCTCTAAGCAGTGCTTACAGGTCACGTCACTTAAACAAATGCAGGAATGAAAGGTGCAGCGATCTAGCTTACCTGATTAGCTACAGTATAGCTGACATGCCAGGCATTGTTGAAAAGCATACCAATACACAAGCCAGACTAGTTATCTGAGTCTTGTTGCCTAGTAACATACCATTCATTGAGATTGGGTGCTCAACAGATCTATTTGGTGAAATAATTGACAGCTGAATGAAGACTTCATGACCAGGGGTGGCTCAACAAAATGGTTACCATGAATGACAATATTTCTTATTAACTGTAGTCATACCACTATGCATGTCATACTACCCAGCAAACAAGCTAGAGCTTCTAAAGCTTCTCCTTGTTAAAGCCCCATTCAGTGGTTGGTAGTTCTCCTACCCGATTTCCCCTTCCCACTGGTAGCAGATGACCATCAGACTTCCCATCTAGCATTGGGATGTTGCGAGGCTGCCATATCCCAGATCCCTCTAGGTGTCACTATACATCCAGTGTACAGAGACAACCTTAACCCCAGCACCTCTCTCTCTCTCTCTCTCTCTCTCTCTCTCTCTCTCTCTCTCTCTCTCTCTGCGCTCTCTCTGAGAGAGAGAGAGAGAGAGAGAGAGAGAGAGAGAGAGAGAGAAAGGGCCATTTGTTTAGGGAGAATGTGGCGCTACGCTTCGAGACAGTCTTGGATGGGAGGTGTGACCCAGGGTCTAATGTCCTCCATAGAAGAGGCAGACCTGACATGACAAAGACCACTGTGACATTGAGGGAAGATCCCTCTTCCCAGTGACCATCCCCCTGTTCTTTCTCTGACCCTGACGGGGTGGATGGATACAACTAAGTTATGAAGGTTAGAAGGCCCCTCCAGGCTTCTTCTTCCTCTGTTCAGATAGACACTCAGAGAGCCCGAGGGTCCGATCTATAAATACACATTAAGATCATGCCTTTGATCCCCGCTACGTAACGGCTGCATGTTCCCAGGTGGCCCGCATTGTCTTCGGCATTCTCACAGCGTTTCTACAACGTTCCCTGCCTGAAACCCATTTGAAACGTCTGAAACTGGCTACAGGTCCTGACAGTAATGAACTAATCTCTCTTCTCTTGCCTGCGAGCTGTGTCACCAGAGGAGTCCATGTAACACAGTTTCAGATGCATTTATTAGCCGGTCAAGGCAGTTGATTAAAAAAAAGAAAATCTCCTGTCCCTCATTCCGTCTTTCGCTCGCCGTCACACACAGTCCCCGTGCTCCAGAGCAGCTTACCATCTTTTCATTACTTAACGCCCTCCTCCATGGATTACGTTTTACGGTGCGGGGGATACGTTGCATCTTTCATTACCTGTCTGACTTAATGAAGGCCTAACCAATTCAACTTTTCCAAACCACTCCTCCCTCCTTTCCTCTCCTTCCCAGTCTCCGCTCTGCATCTGTATTTAGCAATAATATAAGTCCAATTTAAAAAGCTTAGCCCAGTCAGTGAGGGATGGGCCTGGCTGGACAAATACAATCTCTCTTGTTTTGTCTCTCATTCTCTCTCTCGTTCTCTCTCTCTCAGTCTGTTTCTTCCCTCTCCCTTACTTTTTACACAATCTGTGTCCCAATCCCTTTCATTGTCTCTTACACACACTCGCACACACACACACACTCGCACACACACACTCGCACACACACACACACACACATGCACACGCACACA
>QNTS01004257.1:73391-167886 GCA_003317085.1 Hucho hucho | reverse complement strand
ATAGGAACACTATGAGACCATTTTCAGCATGTTGCAACTGTTAAATACAGTTATACCCAGTTTTCCAGGAACAAAGTCTAAAATTTTGTTTGAACCAATTTGTAAGTAATAACTAGTGCAGTACTGGTAGTAGAGATGATAGGAACACTATGAGACCATTTCAGCATGTTGCAACTTTGAAATATAGTTATACACAGTTTTCCAGAAACAAGGTCTAAAATCATGTTTGAAGCGATTTGTAAGTAATAACTAGTGCAGTACTGGTAGTAAAGATCATAGGAACACTATGAGACAATTTTCAGCATGTTGCAACTGTGAAATATAGTTATACACAGTTTTCAAGGTCTAAAATCATGTTTGAACCCATTTGTAGGTAATAACTTGTGAAGTACCGGTAGTAGATATGATAGGAACACTATGAGATAATTTTCAGCATGTTACAAATGTGAACTATAGTTATACACAGTTTTCCAGAAACAAGATCTAAAATAAGGTTTAACGCAATGTGTAAGTAAAAACTAGTGCAGTACTTATTGTAGAGAAGATAGGAACACTACGAGACAATTCCAGCATGTTCCAACTGTGAAATAAAGTTATACACAGTTTTCCAGAAACAAGGTCTGAAATCATGTTTGAACCAATTTGTAAGTAATAACTAGTGCAGTACTGGTAGTAGATATGATAGGAACACTATGAGACCATTTTCAGCATGTTGCAACTGTGAAATAAAGTTTTGCACAGTTTTCCAGAATCAATGTCAAAATCATGTTTGAGCAAATTTGAAGGTAACAACTAGTGCAGTACTAGTAGTATAGACGATAGGAACAGTCTGAGACCATTTTCAGCATGTTGCAACTGTTAAATACAGTTATACCCAGTTTTCCAGGAACAAAGTCTAAAATTTTGTTTGAACCAATTTGTAGGTAATAACTAGTGCAGTACTGGTAGTAGAGATGATAGGAACACTATGATACAATTTCAGCATGTTACAACTGGGAAATAAAGTTATACACAGTTTTCCAGAAACAGGGTCTAAAATCTAGTTTGAACCAATTTGTTAATACAAACTTGTGCAGTATTGGCAGTAGATATGATAGGAACACTATGAGACCATTTCAGCATGTTGCAACTGTGAAATATAGTTATACACAGTTTTCCAGAAACAAGGTCTAAAATCATGTTTGAACCAATTTGTAAGTAATATAATAGAGCAAAAAATTTGATTTTCTGCCATTTTCATGAAAATGTGATAAAAAATTCCCTTCATATTCGTGACCCAGAAACGATGACCCGGTCATTCTTGATAATGTCTAAAGTAAGATTTTTGGCCATTTTCACAAAAATGTGCAGATTTCTTTTTTTTCATATTCGTGTCCCAGAAATGGTCATGCCAAACTAGCATTTTTCCTGATAGGTTCTTAAGTACTTAGGGAGCAGTGGGGCGCCCCACTCCCGACACTACCCGGTGAAATGTAAGGTGCCAAATTCAAAATCCAAAAGTTGAATTATTAAACATTCATCAATATTCAAGTGTTGCATAGTCATCAAAAGCTCTGCGTCTTGGCAATATCACAGCGTTGTCAGATTTCAAAAATGCTTAACGGCGAAAGCACAACATTTGATTGTTTGAGGATAGCACCTCTAATATTTCTGCATTAGCATGAATTCATAAACTAGCGCGGTTCACACAAAACCCATTTCACAGCGAAAACAAATCCTTTACCTTTTGAAGAACTTCTGCTGAGGGCTTCCCAAGTGTCCAACGAAGACATCCAATGGTTCTTTTGTTAGAAAAAGTCATTTATTATATCCATAAATCTCCGTTTGGTTGGCGTGTTGTGATCATAAAATCCACTGTTGAGTCGCCCATTGAACCGTGAAGAGAACAAGTTCAAATTATACCTATAAACTTTCTACAAACAAATCAAACATCATTTTTAATGTATCCTTAGGTATCCTTTTGTGTATATTTGCTGTAATATTTCAACCAGACGATAACGTGAACGATAGGAAAGAAAAATAAAGTGGTGAGCGTTCACAATCTCACGCGCGTAAAACCTTGTTTACAAAAGTGGTCCCCTGACCATTTCCTGTTCCTATCCGTTCTGCTTACTCCAATCGATCCCAGTCTTTGTATAGAGACTGCTGACATCTAGTGGAAGCCAAAGGTACTGCAGTCTCAGTCCTACATAACGTTGTATGCAATAGGCAACTTGGAGAAGGTCATCAACAAAAAAAACTGCAAATCTGGTTTTTGCCTGCTATATCAGTTCTGTTATACTCACATAAATTATTTTAACACTTTTAGAAACTTCAGAGTGTTTCCTATCCAATAGTACTAATTATGTGCATATCCTATTTTCTGGGCCTGAGTGGCAGGCATTTTACTTTGGGCACGCCAGACTCTCCAAAACCGTCACCTATGCAGCAGCTCCCTAAGAAGTTAAAAAGATTTTTGGACATTTTCACGAAAATGTGCAGTTGTTTTTTTTCTTCATATTCGTGACCCATTAACAGTAAACCCCGGTCAGGCCGAACTTATTCCTGATAGGGCCAAAAAAAGATTTTTGGCCATTTTCTTGAAAATGTGCAGATTTCTTTTTTTTTATATTCATGTCCCAGAAACGGTGACTCTGGTGATGCCGAACTAGCGACATTCCTGATTGGGACTAAAAAAAGATTTTGGCCATTTTCACGAAAATGTGCAGATTTTTTTTCCTTCATATTCATGACCCAGAAACGGTAACCCCGTACATGCCGAACGAGTGACATTCTGAAAAGTGCAAAAAAGTAGATTTTCAGCCATTTTCAAACATTTTCAGATTATTTTTTTCTAACTTTTCGGCCATTTTCACGATAATTTGCAGATTTGTTTTTCTTCATATTCGTGACCCAGAAACGGTGACTCCGGTCATGCCAAAGGAGTGACATTCTGGATAGTGCAAAAAAACAGATTTTCGGCCATGTTTACAAAAATGTGCAGATTTTATTTTTTTCATATTCGTGACCCGTAAACGGTAACTCCGGTCATGCCGAACTAGTGACATTCTGTATACGGTGAATGCCAAAATTTGGATAGTGCAAAACTTTATTTTCGACCATGCCGAACTAGCGACATTCTGGATAAGTCCCAAAAAATTATTTTCGTCCATCTTCACGAAAATTTGCAGATTTTTTTTTTCATTTTCGTGACCCAGAAACGGTGACTCCGGTCAGGCCGATCTAGCGACATTCCTGATTGGGACTAAAAAAAGATTTTGGGCCATTTTCACGAAAATGTGCAGATTTTTTTTTCTTCGTATTCGTGACCCAGAAACGGTAACCCCAATCATGCCGAACGAGTGACATTCTGGAAAGTGCAAAAAAAGTGATTTTCAGCCATTTTCACAAATATTTTCAGATTTATTTTTCTTCATATTCGTGATCCAGAAACGGTGACCCCGGTCTTACCGAACGAGTGACATTCTGGAAAGTGCAAAAAAAGTGATTTTCAGCCATTTTCACGAAAATGATCAATTATTTTTTCTTCATATTCGTGACCCAGAAACGGTGACTCTGGTCATGCCGAACGAGCCACATTCTGGATAGGGCCCCAAAAAATATTGTCATCCATTTTCACAAAAATGTGCAAAATAAAATTATTCTGATTTGTGACCAGAAATGCTTACTCTGGTCATGCCAAACTAGCATTATTCCTGATAGGTTCTTAAAAAAGATTTTTGGCCATTTTCACGAACATTTTCAGATTTTTTTTTTCATATTCTTGACCCAGAAACGGTGACACCGTTCATGCCTTTACGAGTGACATTCTGGAAAGTGCTATTTTTTTTTCTTTCGGCCAATTTTAAGGTAAGGGATTTGTTTTCGCTGTGAAATGTGTTTTGTGTGAACCGCGATGGTTTATGAATTTATGCTAATGGAAAAAATAATGGAGGTGCTACCCTCAAACAATCAAATGTAGTGCTTTCGCCGTAAAGCCTTTTTGAAATCTGACAACGCTGTGATATTGCCAAGAAGCAGAGCTTTTGATGACTATGCAACACGTGTATATTGATGAATGGGACATGCCTTTTTTCTAATGGCTGTCTATGGGATTTGCTGTAAAATAGGACCCAGGTTGCAGTACCTATGGCTTCCACTAGATGTCAACAGTCTTTAGACAAGGTTTCATGCGTTTGCCTTGAATAACAACCTTACAGAAGAAGAATGTGTAAGTGGATGGAGGAAGTGGCTTTTGTTTTTTGAGTGCGAGACCGTGCTCCTCTGGATTTTCCATTTCTATCATTTAGGATATTATCCGTGTGAATTATTATAGTTAATATACATAAAAGTGTACCTAAGGATACATTATAAATGATGTTTGATTTGTTTGGGCAAAGTTGATAGGTATAATTTGAACGTTTTCTCTTCCCTGTACAATGGGCAAGTGGACGATGGATTTTCTGAGCATAACGCGCCAACCAAACTGAGATTTATGGATATAAAGAAAAGGAACATGGATTGTCTTGCTTGGACACTTCGGATTGCCCTCAGCAGAAGATCATCAAAGGTAAGCGATTTATTTTAGCTCTTTTATGTGTTTTGTGAGACCCGCTGGTTATGAAATTATGCTAATGCAGAAAATATGTGAGGTGCTGTCCTCAGACAATCAAATGTTGTGCTTTCGCCATAAAGCCTTTTTGAAATCTGACAACGCTGTGAGATTGCCAAGAGTCTAAGCTTTTGAAAACTATGCAACACTTGTATATTGATAAATTTTTTGTAATTCTACTTTTGGATTTTGAATTTGGCGCCTTACATTTCTCCGGGTAGTGTCAAGATTGGGGCACTAGTTTAAGCTTCTCTAGTGTCCGTGAGTTATTTACTTTGAAATTAGAACCTAACAACATACATGCATGCACGTGTGTATGAGTGTGTGTGAGTATGTGTGTGTCTGTGTGACTGCTTCTTGGATTGGGCTGGTAGTGGGATTGTTAGGTACTAATTTCAAAGTAAATAACTCACGGACACTAAGAAGCTTAAACTAGCGCCCCAATCTCGACACTACCCAGAGAAATGTAAGGCGCCAAATTCAAAATCCAAAAGTAGAATATGGTTACAAATGACAAAAATTACAAAAATATATTAATACAAATATATATGTTATTTTGGTAAAACACCTTTTTTTCACAAAAGTAGTGCAATGGGCCTTTACTAGTATTAGCGGACCGATATAGACTTCTGTAGTGCGGACAAAAAAAATCTCTGCTTTGGCAAAAAAGGTAATTGTATAATTAAGAACAGTATTTTGCAGGATTCAATAGCTGGAATTGTAAGAGTTGTTGCCCTGCCCCTTTCTCAGCGATTGTCATTCTAATGGAATCCAGAAAGAACAAAACCCTGTCCTCAAACATTTAAATCAGAAGGTGCAAAAAGTTATGTGCAAAGACAAAAAACATCCACATCAAATTTAATATTTTTCTTGATCAAATAACATGTAAAACAAACCCTTTTTGTGCAGTATTAATTTACCATCCTTACAAACCACTTAATGTAAATATACATCACTGTATTGTACATAGGCTGGTCATCTAGGTTTGTACCTGTAGACTTTTCATCACCATGCATTGAGTAAATTGAGACATCAAGTGGTTTGTGATGGTGTGATGTGATGCCGTGGTTAGTAGTGCCAGATTGTGGGAGAGTGCGATTCCCACAGGAGACCAGTATGAAAATGTACACACTAACTACTGTAAGTTGCTCTGGATAAGAGTGTCTGCTAAATTGTAAAAGGAATGAATAGACCAATTCTATTTTCACATGGAAATAAGTTGCATTTGCAAAGTATTTCAAGAAACTGGAAAACATATTTCAAGCAAATATTTGTATATTCCACAAGTATTATCAGATTCACTGTTTTGTACAGATAATTATCAGACTCAAGTTACAAATGCTGGTAAACACTCAGACATTTAGTTACATTTTTTCACAAAAGTAGTACTAGTCCTATATCAGTGGACCGATGTAGCGGTCCTCAGTGTGGGCAAAACAAATTAAAAATGGTATCCCCCTACCCTTAAACTCCTTTCAGCGGCTATGCGCACACAGAGATGGACAAGACATGGCTTGTCCCCTGCTACCTACCACAGTAATTAACATCCCATTTACCGTACATTGAACCCAGATCCTGATTTATGTTGAAAACCATTCCATTTAATGAACAGGATTACCTGTTATTCCATACATCTCCAACATTCTGTCGTCTAAATGCATAACTGGCAGGATGCATGTATGATGATGATTTTATGGGCATTCCCCCATTGTTTAAACAAATGTTGCATTATTTCACCTTAAAAATCTTGGATAGAAGATGAAGTCATCCATAGAAAAAATACATATTTCTTTTGAATACCTTACAGTTGGTATGTAAAATAAATTGTCATGTACAGTGAGAGTATGTAAGTGTGTTAATATGAATGAGACAAAAAGGGTGAAGTGCAAGAATGCATGTAATTGTGAACAGTAAGTTACAGACCGGGCACATATCCATGTGTGAATGTGAGAGCGTGTTTAAATGAGTATGAGAGGAAGAGTCTACAGCCCATGACTGTGTGTGTAGGTTAGCAGCAAGCATGCATGACTGCACACTCTCCAGCCCCCCCTAGCCCCTTCCTTACTGTGGACAGTGTCCAGTCCCTTACATAACGACAGAGGAAATCTGGAACTCAGCCCTGCCTGGAACTCTGGACCATCAGACACGGAGAGAGAGGCCAGCGAATACACACCGTCCCACCTACGACAATCACCTTCGCCCAGCCATAGATTGCAATATTTTACCCCTAGCCCTGAATGAGATTACCTAGCAGCGCCAAGTCAGAGGAAGGAACAACTTCCAGACCAAAAGTCTGTTTGTCTGAGGAACTAATGGTGGTCTATTGATAAGCTTGTACCTAGCCACATATTGCTTGGTTATAATCCAGCCTGAAACTGAGGCCTGAAACTGTGTTCCAACTTGGAACTGTGTTGCAGTAAGTGGGAACTGTGTCGTAACTGTTCAGCAATGATTCCCAATTGAAACACGTAGGCTTACACAATATAAACTTCTGCTCTAGCAAGCCTCAAAGGGCTGCAGTGTAGAACACACAATACAACCTAGGAGCATTTATCGACAAACCATCCATTGGTTATAGATGGACAATACTCTAGAAACATTAGCCTGATCCCAGATCTGTTTTTGCTGTCTTGCCAGAGTTGATCTGTAAACAGGCTAAATAAACACAAAGGTTGAGGTTAAAATACAGATGCCGTATCTTAAATTGAGACAGTTTCACACAGCAGAAAAATAATTCTGCAGCAATAGGAAATGTGAATTGGAATTGTCATTTTTTGTAGGGGTTGATACATTTTTGGTTGGGCAAGTCAAAGTACATGGAAATTACAAACTTTAGAAGCCTTTAAAATCCTTGAATACACTCAAAGTTAACATTTCCTTGTTACAGGAAAATTCCTGTAACAACAGGATGATCAAATTAAGATTCTGCATCTGTAGATGTTATGATCTATCAGTCAGCAGTCATAGCTCCTATCTAGGTCCAGGACCGGACCAGAAAAAAACTATGGGCCCTAGTGAGTCAAGTCCTGTGATCAGGACAAACTTCCTAACCCATCCGTAGCCCATCGACAGGAGTGGTAGACCTGACACATCTCTATAGTCATCATCCTCCATCATGTGATAGCTTAGTGGCCAATGCTTTGTAAACAAATACGGTGACCACCACAAAGGAAATATTTCTTAGAATATGGTATTCAACCGTTTTCTTCTGTTTACATTTAAAAAATGCATTATTATAAATTATTTGTGTTATACATGTCTGCTCTTCAGTTCAACCTCTAAAATACTGGATTGGTTTGAGCAAATAGGTCACTACATCCCAGACTTTCCTACAACAATACCACTTGTTGAATGACAAGAAATACAGAATGAAAAAGACAAAAACAAGTAACATTGACTGTGTATAAAAAAACATGTCAGCACAATTAATTGGTTACAAATTACAAATAATTGAAAGGTTAACCTATTTCTTCAGAGAGTAGTGTCCCCATGACCTTCAGAGGGAGTCAATTGACTTCAACATTCTGTAGCATATAGGTAGCCTGGCGGTTAAGAGCATTGGGCTAGTAACTGAAAGGTTGCTGGTTCAAATCCCCGAGCCAACAAGGTGAAAAATCTGTCTATGTGCCCTTGAGCAAGGCTTCTGTAAATTGCTCTAGATAAGAGTGTCTGCTATGTGACTAAGATGTGAAAGAATATAGAGTATTGCTGAGAGGCACAAACTGCTATTGTAGCATTGCAGTCTGACGACAATACTGTCTTTAACATTTCCCTCATATGAAAAGACTTCCGTCCCTCTTACGAGCAGTATTCTCTACCGCTCTTATCAGGCCCGAATCATCCACTGAGATTGGTCACAGATTGACGCGGTCACCAATAGAGCCAGAACACGCATATGAGGACAACGCCGCGAGGATCTGAAAGGCCATGGAGATGCAGGGAACCTGGGCGATGACGTAGGCCAGGGAGCGCGTGGGTGCCCGCAGGACACACAGGTAGGCCAGCGTATGGAGCATGCGGAATAGGAAGAAGACCAGGAAGTGAGCGCGGGCCACGGACAGCGACGGGCCAATCAGGGAGTAGACGGCCCCCAGGAACAGGAAGGGGACGATATTCTCCATGTCGTTACGGTGAGCCCTGAAACACACGAAAGAGAATATTAGATTAGATGTATATTTTTAGATATTAATTGATTGGGTATATTCATATTCATTATCACAAAGGTTTGTTTTTTTAAGTGAATAACTAAACGGTTTTGATAGGGAAATTTGTATGTTAATGTAGTGACTAGAATATTCCAACTTGAAAATGTATGTAATGGTGTTAGAGTTATAAGACAATAATCCAATAATGTGTGTCTAGAACTTTTTAGACTAGAACATGGTGTTACTATCTTGCAATGTAAGCAGGGTGTATTTGGGAGAACAAAGGAATCCTTGTGAAACCAAGCTACAGAAAAGAGGCCTTTCCACCCTCAGTTAGAAACTGTCCAGCTTGAATTATGTTGCAGGAGTGATAAGCCATGAATTTATACTGTGGAAAAATACAGCCGGCTAAAGGTGGTGGAGTTTGTTTGTATGTACAATATAAAAGAACTGTGTTCTCATTTTGAGATCAGAACGTTCTCTGAATAAAACCTGACCTATTGCAGATTTGGGAATTTGTCTAATTCTTCATTAACCAGAGCTTTACAACCTCTGGCAATTATTCAAAGCATGAGTGATAGTTGAGTTCAACAATTGAGATAGCAAAATTCTCGTGACAGGTTTGCACTCAACAAGTAGCCTAGAATTACTTGGATACACACAACTGCTCTCCATGCTCACACATCTGTTTTGAATCACAAGTTAATTCTCGGAACTCACGGTATACGGTTGTCTGACTCAGCTGTCTGGCACTGACCCAAACAGTGAAAACACTTCCGCTATGATTACTCAACATCACACACACTGACACACAATTTTTCGATTAGCCAACATTAGGGAGGGGTTTAGCCTAGTGAATAACAGAGGGAAATACCTCCATCTTAGCATGACCAAGACGAGTACACACACACACAATGAAATCAGATTTGCTCAGAAAAAGGAAAAAAGGTTGTATGTAATCTCAGAGAATTGCAGTGTGTTGTTCATCTTACTTTGTTTAATTAAAGTACCACTCCAACCAATCAACATCAAGTTATGGAAAAGGACCCAGGACCTCCCATGGTGTTTACTCAACAGAATTCACTCTTGACCTTTAACTGTTTGATTATTTTGGCAAAGCTGGACAAGCATATACCCATCTAGAATCTTAGGGGTCTAAGATGAATAGGAGTGCAGACTGAAACCACCATTAAATGGCTTCCTCTCTGGCTACAAAGCCACTCCTGCAATACTATTATTGTAGGAGACCTGCCCTGATAAGAATTAAACTTCACTCCACACAATTAATTTTTTGGTAGGGGTTGATACATTTTTCTTTGGGCAAATCAAGTCTGAAATGTTAAAGTACATGGAAATTACAAACTTTAGAAGCCTTTTAAAACTCTGCACAATTAATTTGACCTAAATGATACCAGTCATGAAGCATTCCATTTTATTGTGCATCAGTGCATGAACGCCTGCTCAGCTCAACATATTTCCTGTCATAAATTACTCTGGTCAGAGAGGGCCCCATGTGTAAGAGAAAAGTTTTTTTTTTAAATGTTTTTTTCTGCTGTCATGGATCATATCCCGACAAGTTAAAACAACACAGACACTGAACCATATCCAGAGCCCGAGGCTGGAGAACAAACGTCCATGAAATTAAAACAAAAGTTCCACAAATTATCTCTAAATATTTCAACCAGATCCATATAAAATTCTCCATTTACATTTGAGAAAAATATAAAAGTTTCCTATTACTGTTAAATTTCAGACAACTGTTCAAATGTAATCAAATCGCTACCATCAATGTCAATAGGCAAGGCTACATTAGAATCAGATAACAGTAATCATTCCTCTCACCTTTGGCACCGCTCTACATCTGGATCCTCTCTAAAGTGTTGGAGGCCACCATGTCTCTGTGCGTCCTCTGGGTTCGCGAAAGCCTTCACATGAGAGAGAGAGAGAATGAATACCCTGACCAATGTTTACACAGTGCAGAACTTGACTTTAGGAACTAAGACGTTCAAAGCATACATCAAACACCAAATTAGCCTAATAAACTGTCAGCTAGGACGCACAGAGTCTCTCACCTTTTTGCGCAGCCTTACTTGTCCAGTGATGATTGCTATGATGTACATCTTGATTACCAGGAGAACACTATAGAATACAAAACAGGAAAAAACCTTGTTCTCTAACATGATTATTTGGTATGATCTTCCCATTCCCAAATCAAGTACTGCTGTTGATGTGTGCCTAACGGGAAAGTGTGTGTGAGTGGGCTGGATCCCCAGTCTAAACACTTTCACTGACGCACATTTTGGAGGGTCCTCTCTCTCTCTCTCTCTCTCTCTCTCTCTCTCTCTACACCTTGCATTAACATGTAGGTTTTGTGATCTGATCAGTATGATACAATCACTATCTAATCAAGGTTTGACGCTGGAGGGAATAGCAGATATTTTATGGGCTCCTGACCAATTGTGCTATTTTGTGTATGACTGCATGGCCACTCAATCATTACGTTTGCAGACGACACAGCAGTAGTGGGCCTGATTACCAACAACGACAAGACAGCCTACAGGGAGGAAGTAAGGACCCTGGCAGAGTGGTGCCAGGAAAATAACCTCTCTCTCTCAACGTCAACAATACAAAGGAGTTTATTGTGGACTTCAGTAAACAGCAGAGGGAGCCCACCCCTATCCACATCGATGGGGAGAAGGTGGAAAGCTTAAAGTTCCTCTGCGTACACATCACTGACAATCTGAAATGGTTCACCAACACAGACAGTGTGATGAAGAAGGCGCAACAGTGCATCTTGAACCTCAGGAGGCTGAAGAAATTCGTCTTTGCCCTTATTAAGACACTTTTACAGATGCACAATTGAGAGCACCCTGTCAGGCTGTAACATCGCCTGGCACGGCAACCGCACAGCCCGCAACCACAGGGCTCTCCCGAGGGTGGTGCGGTCTGCCCAACGTATCACCAGGGGCACACTGCCTGCCCTCCAGGACACCTGCAGCACCCGATGTCACAGGAAGGCCAAAAAGATCATCAAGGAGCCACAGCCTGCTCACCCCGCTATCATCCAGAAAGCGAGGTCAATACAGGTGCATCAAAGCTGGCACCGAGAGACTGAAAAACAGCTTATATCTCAAGGCCATCAGACTGTTAAATAGCCATCACTAGCCGGCTACCACCCGGCTACTCAACCCTGCACCTTAGAGGCTGTTGCCCTATATACTGCTGAAGTCATACACTTAGGTTGGAGTCATTAAAACTCGTTTTTCAACCACTCCACAAATTTCTGTTTAACAAACTATAGTTTTGACAAGTCGGTTAGGACATCTACTTTGTGCATGACACAAGTAATTTTTCCAACAATTGTTTACAGACAGATTATTTCATTTATTTTTCACTGTATCACAATTTCAGTGGGTCAGAAGTTTACATACACTAAGTTGACTGTGCCTTTAAACAGCTTGGAAAATTCCAAAAGATGATGTCATGGCTTTCGAAGCTTCTGATAAATGATGTCAATTAGCCTGTGTCAATTGGAGGTGTACCTGTGGATGTATTTCAAGACCTACCTTCAAACTCAGTGCCTCTTTGCTTGACATCATTGGAAAATCAAAAGAAATCAGCCAAGACCTCAGAGAAAAATTGGAGACCTCCACAAGTCTGGTTCATCCTTGGGAGCAATTTCCAAATGCCTGAAGGCACCACGTTCATCAGCAAGAATAAACACCATGGGACCACTCAGCCGTCATAATGCTCAGGAAGGAGACGCATTCTGTCTCCTAGAGATGAACGTACTTTGGTGCGAAAAGTGCAAATCAATCCCAGAACAACAGCAAAGGACCTTGTGAAGATGCTGGAGGAAACCGGTACAAAGTATCTATATCCACAGTAAAACAAGTCCTATATCGACATAACCTGAAAGGCTGCTCAGCAAGGAAGAAGCCCCTGCTCCAAAACCGCCATAAAAAAGCCAGACTACGGTTTGCAACTGCACATGGGGACAAAGATCATACTTTTTGGAGAAATGTCCTCTTTTTGGAGAAATGTCTGATGAAACAAAAATAGAACTGTTTGGCCATAATGACCATCATCATGTTTGGAAGAAAAAGGGGGAGGCTTGCAAGCTGAAGAACACCATCCCAACCGTGAAGCATGTTGTGGGGGTGCTTTGCTGCAGGAGGGACTGGTGCACTTCACAAAATAAATGGCATCATGAGGAAGGAAAAGTAGGTGGATATATTGAAGAAACATCTCAAGACATCAGTCAGGAAGTTAAAGCTTGGTCGCAAATGGGTCTTCCAAATGGACAATGACCCCAAGCATACTTCCAAAGTTGTGGCATACTGGCTAAGGACCACAAAGTCAAGGTATTGGAGTGGCCATCACAAAACCCTGACCTCAATCCTATAGAACATTTGTGGGTAGAACTCAAAAAGCATGTGCAAGCAAGGAGGCCTACAAACCTGACTCAGTTACACCAGCTCTGTCAGGAGGAATGTGCCAAAATTCACCCAACTTATTGTGGGAAGCTTGTGGAAGGCTACCCAAAACTTTTGACCCAAGTTAAACAATTTAAAGGCAATGCTAACAAATATGAATTGAGTGTATGTAAACCTCTGACCCACTGGGAATGTGATGAAAGAAATAAATCATTCTCTCTATTATTCTGACATTTCACATTCTTAAAATAAAGTGGTGATCCTAACTGACCTAAGACAGGGAATTTTTACTAGGATTAAATGTCAGGAATTGTGAAATACTGAGTTTAAATGTTTTTGGCTAAACTTCATATCTACCTCAATTACCTCATATCCCCGTACATAGACTCAGTTCTGGTACCCCCTGTCAGGGTTTCAGTTAGCCGGTTGTAGCTGGCTTTTGGCGAATAAAAAACTTAGAAGCCTATAAATAAAATTGGCACCGGCCAATTGTCTGGGAGAAGAAGAAATTAATTGACGGAAATACCAGTTGATGTTGTGCGCCACCCTAAGGGACTCCCAATCACAGCCAGATGTGACACAGCCTGGATTTGAACTAGGGACTGTAGTGATACCACTTGCACTGAGATACAGTGCCTTAGACCGCTGCGCCAGCACGTCCATAAGACTAGAGGAAGATAAACTAAGTAAATGTAAATGTAATTAAATTGCCAAAATTATGTAGCCTAATTAGCTTACTCCTATTTATACAGAAATAAATAAAATCATTCAATATAGGCTACTAAAGCATAATTTGGCCACAGAGGATCATTAGGTTCTCCTAGGCTTAAAAAATAAGTTGTGTATTGTTTTAAGTTGCATTGCCTACAGTCGGAAGGAAAGGCAGTGCGTCCAATTTGGGTAGTGTGTACGGAAAATACCAAATAGATGATTGTTGAGTTGCGTGTCAGTGAAAAGAGCCCCAGCCTATTGCTGTACAAATAAGACAATGAAAAGACTTCTGTCTTTTAGTTATAAAAATTCTCTGCTTAATTGAGCGTACAACAGTATGCCTATAGCCTATCTTATTGGCATCAGCAGTGTGGCACTGTGCATATTCACTCTTTATCATTTTTGTGTCAGTGCCACTCAAAGTGTTTTTGGACAATAATTTCCTCCTCCAGTTTAGATGGAAGTCATATTCTAGTAGGCCTATTAAATATGGGCAACATTGTTTTTATTGATCTGTTTGTCAGTGTCAGCAGATTAGGCCACCCTGTAATTTGTAGTACTAAAAAAAGATTCTGCTAATGTCTGCAGTCATATAAAGAGTAGTAGAATGTGTTCATTAAAGGCCACATTTTTCCCATGCAAAGAAAGAAAAAGCGTTTCTGATATAGTCTATAGCCTAGGCCTCTACGCTATACACACTCAGCCATGCATGGAACTGTCTTTTGCTAACAGTGATGGAGTTATATTATTAGCCTAAATTATGACTATCCAATCTACTCATAGTAGCTATCTTACATAAGTCTGTAAATGCGATGATGCATGGAATGCTTTATTATAAAAGTGTATTTTTATGGTGAAAATGTGCTTCCACAAACTTGAAACTCACACGTTGCCTATGCATAGCCTAGTGATTTTGGTGTTCGTTACTCGTCTTGCTGGCTGGGGAAAATTCAATGTGGAGAGTTATTCTAACATCTTCAAAGTGTGCGGTAAGGACACGTCATTGCATCCTCGACTTGCATGTTCTGTTAAGATTAATTACCTTAATCTAAATGGGATTTCTCTCATTCTGAGCACCGTGGGTCGACGCCCTAATCAGGTTAACTTGTTAGGGAGCAGTGCATGAGGTGACCGTTTTTGGAGAGCCTGGCGTGCCCAAAGTAAAATGCCTCCCATTCAGGCCCAGAAAATAGGATATGCATATATTTAGTACCATTGGATAGGAACCACTCTGAATCTTCCAAAACTGTTAACCATTTGTCTGTGAGTGAAACAGAACGGATATGGCAGGCAAAACCCCGAGGAATTTCTGTCCTGGAAAAAGTGATTTTGACACATTGCTCATTTGGGAACCCCTCCCTCATGAAAATGACCATATAAGGGCATATGAATGCAGTACACGTCGCTTCCTTATGATGTCAACAGCCTCGAGACAGTGTATTTCTTCCATTTTGGATGCTTTAGACCATAGAAAAAGACCAAACAAGTGGGTCCCCCCTTGATGACAACAGTACCCAGGGCGCGCGCCCGAGAAGTCGCACAGTGTCTTATTTATCCTCGTTATTGATCAGTTTATATTCCGGTTGATTTATAATAGTAAATATACGTAAAAGTGTTCNTTATAGGTATAAGATGAACGAGTTCGCGCCACGTTTCAATGGACTAGTGGAGGCTGTCGTTTCTGACTATGATGCGCGAACCAAATGGAGATTTATGGATATAATACATTACTTTTTCTAACAAAAGAACCATGGATTGTCTTCGTTGGACACTTAGGATGACCTCAGCAGAAGAACTTCAACAGGTAATTGATTTGTTTTCGCTATGAAATGTGTTATGTGTGTGCCACGCTGGCTAATGAATTCATGGCTATGAGAAAGTATGTGAGGTGCTGCCCTCAAACAATCAAATGTAGTGCTTTCGCCGTAAAGCCTTTTTAAAATCTGACAACGCTGTGATATTGCCGAGAAACAGAGCTTTTGATGAGTATGAAACACTTGTATATTGGTGGATGTTTAATAATTCAACTTTGGGATTTTGAATTTGGCGCTTTAGCGACCCACCGCTCCCTGTGAAGTTAAGCACCCAATGTATAAGCCTGTGGGTCCGGTAAATTACTCAAATATCGGTAAATTAAAATGCTGCTGTGTCCAGCATCACATTTTCATAACAGAAACCCTGCCGTGTGTATATAGCCATTAGTCAGTGTGTATTTATTCCTCCTGTTATTTATTTTTCTTTCTCTCTGCATTGTTTACCAAGCATGTGACAAATCAAATTTTATTTGATCTTGACATCTCTACTGTGTCCACATTTCCACTGGTTTTGATTTGTATTTGGTTGAGCTTTCAACTGAAATCAACAAAAAGATTTCACCATGTCATTGGATTTAGATTAACAATTGGGTGAAAAAAATATGAAACTCCCTTACATTGATGACTTTTTGCTAATCAAATCAGTTTTCCACATTAATTCATCTTCATCACATTACATTTTTTAGTTGAAATGATGTGTTGATTCATCCATTTTTTGCCCATTGGGTTGTGACCAGATTTTCTGGTGCCTCCCTGTATTCTTTCAAAAATAATATGAATTTATATGCACTAAAATACTACACTCATTCTATGAATAAATTATTATTATTTTGGATTGCCTATTGTGTCCTCTTTTCAGTGGTGAAAATAGAATGGTTTACCTGTGTAAGGCTATAGAGGACATTTTAAAGGCCTAGATTAAAGAGATTTCACATGCCCTTAATTCAGGGATGGGCAAGGGTCGAATTACCGGCTGGTGGGCCCCCATTTATTTTGTTAGTCAGTCTCACTCTGATATCATATTAAAATCTGCAAACATTTCTCACCACCTTGAGAAATGTTTGCAGACATTTCTCACCACCAAATACTTACAGATCCGCAAGCAACTGCGGCCCCTCATGATGAGTTCAGATTTTGTGTGGCCCCACCCCCTTCAAAGTTGCCCATCCCAGCCTTAACTGAAATGTCACACTTTGTCCAGGAAAAACATTTGTCATGACCTCAACTATAAACAGAGACATTTTTATTATATACAGGTAAACACCCATAGCATGTCAGTCCTCCTAACCATTTCTCTCCCCCGGGCATGTAATTTTCAGAAAGCGTGCGTTCGGGATGTTTGAAAAGCTGCAGGTGGTGTGGAGCCTTTGGAGGTGGGAGCGCCAAGCTTCAAAGAGAGTCTACCTCTTAAGAATGTGCGCACGCTCCTCTCTCCGTGCAATAAAACTTCCCAGTAGATTTGAACTCTGTCATTATAGTTAATTAAATCATTACTCAGATATCAGAGATTAAAACAGGGCCAAAAACGAATTCAGAATTTAAAAGCTGGATAGCTAAGCCTACTGTCGCCAGGATAGGGGCCGGGGATAAGTGCTAACGAACGTTTCAGCATCCATTGAGGAGCACGACTTGAACCTGCAACTCCATAGTGTTATGAAGCACGGTGCCATAAAAGCAGTCCAGCATTAGCTAAGATATCCTTGGAAATCTCTTGGTTGACAATGAGAGAGAGAGAAATAAAGAGAGCGAAAGAGAGGTTTCTATATCCTTCCTGGATTGTCCTGCTTATCATCAGCACCAGAGACCCATTCAGAAATATACAAATGTAGGATGTTAATTTGAGACGATTTGCTACAGTAGGAAAATAATCCTGCAGCTCCAGGACATGTGAATTAATATGTGGATTATAATTAATGGACATTTTTCCTACGGGAAAATCTGAAATTTCAAAGTGGAAATTACAAACTTCAGAAGCCTTTTTAAACCTCACATATACTACACGTTTAACATTTACTGTATTGCACCCTGGTTAAACCAGACTGAATGCTGTGCTCAAGTGAAGTAAAACAATGGTGAGAGCAGAGTTGTGTGATCCAGGCTACTTGATCTCACCCTGGTGAGAGATTCCTACAGAACAGAGTTATGTGCATAGCTCCACAGTGTCTGACGCTGTGTTTGTGTCCACGTCTTTGCCAAAATAGGGGCTGGTGTTGTATAATACACAACAGATTTTTCCTGCACCCATCTTTTAATAGACCAACGTCAAGGGAATCATAAGCAGTGTATTCAGACTGACTGACTCACAAGAAACTGTATAAACAAGCTATTTTAGTAAGAAAGCTATAATAAGCTTGTACTGTATCTTTGAGCCAAGACGCTGGCAGTATTTCAATGTTAGATTTAATGTAGACTGATACATTATGATCAGGGCCCAGAGTAATTCAGAACTCCAGGTTCTAGTATATTTTCCTTGTCAGGTCACTTAGTCAGAAAAATGTACTGGCTTGTTTAGGACACAGTGAGAGCCATGATGGTAAGGCCACATCATTGTGGGATGTTTTGAGAGTTCCAAGAAAGTCTTTTCAAATCCCTTCCATAAGACAAAAGAAACAAACAAATAGTAAAAAGGATACAGATGTGAAATAATAAATACTGTACAATGAATATAATGTTGATCATTTTAATGGTTCATAAACTCAAACAGTTCCCCTTATCTCACTCACATTCCCACAAGGAGTATTAGCCAACAGTTGTGTTTATGTTTACTCATTGTCATGTTTACATGCAGTACTGTCAATCCTGTTGCAAGAAAGTTCATCTGAGTGAAGAACTATTTATTGTCCACTTTCTTTTCAGATTACAGAAATCTGTATTTTTCTTTCAACCCAATTTTAATAAACCTTACGCAATGGTAAACATAAGCGTTGGCGGAAGCGCTATAGGTCTGGGGGTGTGTCAGAAATATTTTCAATATTTTCACAGCCCTTATTATGAGTGCAAGAGCTGGCGGTGGCGTGAAAGGGCTTGGTTTTGATAAAAAAGTTGTAGGTGTGAGGAGGCCTTGGCCACTCACTGGCCAATCAAGCAGTTCCATGTCTTAATACTGCATGTGTTTGTCTCAAATTCTGTAGATTGTTGACGGTCTTTGAGTTGTCATCAACTCTAATTTGGCTGGGGGCACGAATATTGTCTTCCTATCCTAGTCTATTGTGGATTGATACTGCAGTTTATTAAATAGCATTGGCTACATTAAAGAGTGATAGTAACAGTAAAAAAAAAAAACATCCAGTGTTTGCTTATTATGTTTGGAGTGTTGACAGTCAACATTATGTTGTAATTGGTTTCAACGAGTATAGGCCTTTACGCATCGCACTTCTCCTCAAATAAAAAATACTAGGCTCCCTTAAATTGTATTGTATGTGTGAGGCACATTCTCAATAGGCAAGGTATAGCATAGGCCTAGCGT
This sequence comes from Hucho hucho, assembly GCA_003317085.1. Lineage (NCBI taxonomy): Eukaryota > Metazoa > Chordata > Actinopteri > Salmoniformes > Salmonidae > Hucho > Hucho hucho. The sequence goes on along the minus strand of QNTS01004257.1, from coordinate 148,723 downwards.
TGATAAGGCATTATAGGACTGAAAATGTTGAATAGCCTATGTTTGGAGGAGATCATCTTTGGTAACCAGACAAGAAGTGCTCTTTGGAAATGGGATGGATACAAGTCGAATGGAGTATGCACTGCATGTGAATTGAGAATATTGCAAAAGCATGTCGGAAAAAACCTCACGAGTATACCATTTAGAAACCTTTTATGGATAGACTACTTGGCTAATACATGGCCAGGATAAGAAAGACATCAGTCGCATTGCTGTTGAACCAGCTTTGGTTATGGTAGGGTGAGGGCAGCCTACAAAGGGCTTGTTTTTTTATCTAACGAAACGGAAAACAAGCAATTGTTACAGGAAAATAGTGTCACCGGATGATCATCTCTCATTCCATGATGGGCATATAGCCTACATGTACGGGTTTTACAGACATCCAAAATAATAGCAGGAGCTGGCTAAAATAATATAATAATCAACATAGATAAAAAGGGAATGTCTGCTCACTGTTTTGCTGCTGCCAAACTTGATCTTTTAATAAAGCTTTGGTGATTAAGATTTATTTCAAAGTGGTCTCACGAACCAAACCGTTTATTGATAATCCCCACTGGGCACAGACATCAGTTTAAGGTCTAGTTTTGAGTTGTCAACTAACATGAATTGAACGTGAAAAAAGTTGGGCACATTTTCTTGGGACAAAATGCCCTTACTTTGATGACTTTTTGCAAATCCAATCAGTTTTCCATGTTGATTCATCATCATCACATAGATTTTTTGGGTTGAAATAACACAATGTTGATTAAACCAGTTTTTGCCCAGTGGGTCTTGACTACTAGCCTGCATCTAGCTAATCTAGGGTGTAAAAAAATAATGATAACAACCCTTTATTTTACCAGGTAAGTTGACTGAAAACACATTCTCATTTAAAGCAACAACCTGGTGAATAGTGACAGGGGAGATGAATGAGCATATTAGGAGTTGATTAGGTGGCCATGATAGTATGAGGGCCAGATGGGGAATTTAGCCAGGACACCAGCGTTAACACCCCTACTCTTGCAATAAGTGCCATGGGATCTTTAGTGACAGGAGAGAGTCAGGACACCCATTTAACATCTCATCTGAAAGACAGCACCTTACACAGGGCAATGTCCCAATCACTGCCCTGAGAAATGTACAGTATTTTAGACCAGAGGAAAGAGTGCCTCCTAATGGCCCTCCAACACCACTTCCAGCAGCATCTGGTCTCCCATCCAGGGACTGACCAGGACCAACCCTGCTTAACTTCAGAGGCAAGCCAGCAGTGGGATGCAGGCTGGTATGCTGCAGACACAGTCCAAGAGTTGCAAAAGAGAGTTCCCATTGGGCAAATTCAGGTATGTTTATCCCCGTTTCATTCCATTTGCTTCTGTTTAAGAAACATTTTTCAACAGAACTGGCGATATGAATACACCCCTGATCACACGCAAACACAGTTCATTTTCATAGCAGCCACATACAAACAGCATGATCATTTTTCTTGTTGTAGAATTCTTTCTCGCGTCTACGTGCTCTCCTCCTCTCACATTTTCCCTTTGTGGACTTCAGTGCACAACACATCAGCTGTCTTTGACCATGCAAAAAAAACTTTCCAAGCCAAACATTCATATCATAACCACTACACACAGACTACCTACATCATTGTAGCTACTAGAACTAACGCGTTAGTAAATCCGCTACAATCATGCAGTACAGTGTAGGCAGCAAGTAGTTTAGCAGTTACACCGGCAGGCCCCAATGGCAATAAATTAATAAAACCAAAAGCTTGACTTGGAAGAGTTCCAGTGTTGGCTAGCCATAGCCAGCTAGCTAACATAGCACCCCTCTCTGTTTGAGTAGGCTCAATTAGCTAGCTGCATTCACTTCCTAAGTGAAAGTTAACAAAAAATAATGAAATATAGCTTTCTCTCTCCAAACGAATTTGTTCAAAACTGTTAAAGAAAGTGAAAGACGATAGTTTGAGTCAACTACTCACATTTTATGAACTGCAGTGCTAGCTAGCTGTATCTCATGCTCTCAGTACTAGATTTATTCTCTGATCCTTTGATTGGGTGGACAACATGTCAGTTCATGCTGCAAGAGCTCTGATAACTTCCGAAGGACGTCCTCCAAACTTTCATAATTACTGTGTAAGTCTATTGAAGGGAGTGAGAACCATGAACCTCCTAGGTTCTGTATTGAAGTCAATGTATCCAGAGGAGGACAGAAACTAGCTGTCCTCCGGCTACACCATGGTGCTACCCTACAGAGTGCTGTTGAGGCTACTATAGACCTTCATTGCAAAACAGTGTTTTAATTAATTATTTGGTGACAATAATATATTTAGTTTAGTTTGATCTAAAAATGACTTTTTTATTTTTTTACATAGCATGACTCCAAAAATGTACCTTGACATTATGGTTATTCTATCAACAATTGCACAAGAAATCGTTTCCACCACAACTTGTCACATAATTCATTTTATAGACACAAAAAGTTCCACCATGTAAAACGAACAAATTGTCTGTCAACATTTCTGAAATTGTAAATCAGAGAAGTAGACTAAGATTTCATAAACTCCAAGTTTTTGTCTAATTTGTTGGGAAAGTGGTCAAAATGTCTGTTGTTTTTAAAAGTTGAGATAAAATGTAGTTGATGCGGTTACTAAAACAGCTGTTTTGATTTATAGAAGATAATTCTGCTCTGATTTCAGATTTGAGTAGCAGAGTATACCAATATTTCATACCCTCTATGTTTTTGTCTAAGTGTTTGGGAAAGTAGCTGATTTGCGTCAAAAGTTAGTGTTTACAGTGAATAGAATGTTGGACGTAACAGCTTCAGAATGGGATTTCTTTAATGATGGGAGGTTTAGAATGTTTAAGAAATCCCATTAAAGTGTATGAAGTTTAATAAAAGTTTAAAAAGTATAAATGGTTTCAAAAAGTGTATGTAAGCACACTATTCCAGACCAGTCTGCACGTTTTAAAGTTTGAATGGCATTTCTGGCTTAAAACAGTGTAGCCTTGTAAAGAATAATGAAGTGTATAAATAAATGGTACTTTCACAAGCCACACTAAAGATGTAGATTTATTGAATATATGACGTGTATAGAGTCCAGGAAGACAAAATGATGGAATCAGGATAAGTTGACTGTATTTTATTAGATTGTTGTTTTGTCTGTATTCCATCGGGGACCACGTTGAAAACAAGTGGAATCACTTTAACGTGTTATCCCCTGGGTTGTACTCAGTGCATTTTTTGCATCAATTAATCAAGGGCAGGAGATGGAATCTATAGGATATTGGTACCAATTAGACTCAGGTTGCCAGTTCCCTCTAGTCCAGAACAAATTTTCCCGTCAGACTCAGGACACTCCGGTTCTGGCCCGCCTCTCTAACCTCTAGGCCGGTGTTTGCCACCTTTTGACCTCCAGTACCCCCAACAGCACACATTTTCATTGTAGCCCCGGACAAGAACACCTCATTCAACTCACCAACGGCTTCTAAACAGCTTCTACCCCCAAGCCATAAGACTCCTGAACATCGGGTCAAATGGCTACCCAGACTATTCGCATTNCCCCCCCCCCCCCCCCCCCCTCTGTTGTCATCTATGCATAGTCACTTTAATTAACTCTACCTACATGTACATACTACCTCAACTAAACGGTGCCCCTGCACATTGACTCTGTACCGGCACCCCCCTGTATATATTATGACATTTTTTACTGCTGCTCTTTAATTACTTACTTTTATCCCTATCCGTATTTTTTGAAACTGCACTGTTGGTTAGGGGCTCGTAAGTCAGCATTTCACTGTAAGGTCTACACCTGTTATATTCGGCGCATGTGACTGATAAAAATTGTATTTTATTTGATGATTAGTTGACAAGTACCCGAGGACTGGAGTTGGGAAACACTGCTTAGGCTACCTGTCACCCCAGTGTCAGTCATCTGTCTCTTGCCAGTCCATAGTGAAGGAGCTGCCGGTGGTGCTGTTGTGACTGTTGTTGTCATCGCAGCAGTCCTCTGCATCGGAGAAGGAGGACATGTAATGGAGGCCGGTGACTCTGTGGTAGCCCCCCTGGAGAGCCTCGGGAAGGGCAGTCAGTTCCATGGCCCTTCGATTGGTTCTCCTCACCGACACACTCCACATATCAATCAACTGGGAGCACATGGCACAGCCCATTGTGGGTTTATGGAGAGCGATACACACACAGTAGAATTGGCTCGTATTGTTGGATGCTGATAGACACACACACGTTTTGTCAGACACCGCTAACCGTTACGCATGTGATATCACTCACACTTATTCACATGGACAGACAGACGGCTGGACAGATGTGACAGGCAAGTAAGTGAAACAGACATGACAGACTCACTGACACACACAACTCTCTCTCAGTGGCGTAGTCTGACTAAGACCTCCAGTGAGTGAGCGAGTGTGTGTCTTCCCTGGGTTTACAGGAGGACTCCTATTTGAATCCTTGCCCCATGCCGAGAGAGAAAGAGGTGTAGCTACAACAAGAGAAAAAAAACAGAGGGAGTAAAAAAAAGTCAGACTGTTGGTTGTGTCGACCGCAGCAGACAGCTGCCCCACATCGAACCCAGCCCTTAGGGCAGCTCTGAGGTCACCGCCAGTTGAGGAGTCAAAGGGTTATGGATGAGCCCCCATAACTTTCTCTTCCCTTCCTCTTAGTGCAATTCAGATGAGGACAGGCATCCAACACAATGTAAAAATTTACATCAGATATTAATTAGTCTGTTCTGTAAAGTCCTTCTCTAGTGCCAGTAGGGAGGGAGAGTGATGGAAAAAGTGTTAGATATTTGTGCCCCTCTCTCCTTAATCCAGGATATTGTTAATCTGCAGTACGGTTAACTCTGGCTCCAACTAGTGTTTTCAATCCAAAAACGTGGTCCTGGTCAGTCTTTGGTCATGCAAGGGTTGTCCTCGGTGTGAGGTCCTCAGGTCAGTGAATGTTTTAGCTCAGGTTGTCAAACACACACATACCAGTGACAAGCCTGAAAAGAAAGAGAGGAGAAAAGGAAAACTAGGGGTTAATGAGAGTCATCTCTCAGTCTGGCCTCCCAGTCTTTCCTGTCCAGTCACACAGACACAACCAAGGCTATCTAATACAGTTGTCTGCTGCAGTCGAACACACACATACCAGTGACGTGCAGTCAGGGTAGGCAATGCTTACCCTGTGATAATCTAAGAAAAAAGCTGTTATGAATTATTTATTTTTTCTCAATGATTCTGTTGATTGTTATGCTCAAAATGTGCTAAAACTGAATTAAAACCTCAGGAAAGGCACTAGGGTATTCATGTCTTCCTTTCCATTTATTCAAACCATTGATGTGAGTGGCTATTCCTTACTACAGTGTCTTAATGGACAGGGTCAGCATAGGCCTCGCTGCTTTCCCTAGCTTCATTTGTTGCATTGAGCCTATTTCATATTTTGCACATGCGTATTGCATAAACATGTTGTGTGGGTAAGCCTCGGGTAAGCTCTGTACGTTTGGGCGTGTCCCTTGAACTGAATGAAACTAGCTAGCTACTGTAGCAAAAACAACTTGACAACTGGACACTATACTGCACCTCAAACAAAGTTGGATTTCCAAGAAAAACTTGGTATAAATTCAGAGAGGGAGACCAACTCTAGCGCTTCATGACCATAAATCAGAGAAAGAGGCAGAAAAGCATCTATTGGAATGCACCAGACTGCCCGACAGACACAGGAACCTGGAGCAGACAGCTGATCAGAGATGAGAGGAATGTTTTACAACATTTTGGACAATATCAGTGTTCAAATGAAAGCCAGGTTTGATAATTTTGTCATCCTTGGCCCTACAACGCTGTCTGTCACTAAGAGGTTTACCCTGAAGGACAGATGAATGGACTTCATTCACAAGTAAAGGTAGCATTTTAAAAGTAAAATGCATTTTACTTTGCAATTTGAGGATTAGGCTACTGTTGAATGAACATGAGAATAGACAACATCCATTAGATTTTTTATGTTTTTTATGTTTTGAGCTGCATTTTTCAGTCATTTCGATAGTTGATATGGACATTTTGTGGACATGTGTGTATTAATATTTCACTTAAAAATATGATTATGTGTGTGCATGTGTGTGTTTGCGCGGGCTAGGTGAGGTGCATTGGAAGAATTGTAAATACGTTGTGAAAGGACATGGAGTTTGCAAACTATTCAGATGAAATGTGTCCATATATTGGTATTTTAGTGCTACCCATTGGTTGTGACTGATTTCATCTGAATAGTTTGCATCATTCTATGGCTGAGCTGAGCTGAGCAGTGTGTCATTTTGTTGGTTGATATGAAATATCCAGCAATCGTAGGCCATCGCTTGTGTATCTTGGCTATATTGGTATTTACATTTGGTGAAAATTGATTGTCAATTTCGGTGAATAGCCTTTGTCACTGTGGTTGTTGGAGCTATTTGTTGCATGGTGAACTTGGGCTTCATCAAGGTTTATTTATGAGTAAATCTGGCTTTGATAATAGCCAGTGCCTACCTAGCCACCGATCTCACTGCACGTCACTGACACACACAGATTAGGAGATCCAAAACAACATTCTGACTATCAATTTTATATTCTCTCTGTCTGTTATCTGTCACTCATACAGAGTTTCAGAACAGACAGACGTACCCACCCGAGGTCAAACTGATCCATGCTGTTGGCCTGCCTACACACACCGGGAGTAGGCTAGTAACCAATGGTTATTGCCTGGTAAAATCACCGAAGTGTTGGTAATGTCACAACTAAAATTTTAAATAATCATTGCTAAGCTAGCCAAATTCAGTCTGCTCATTGTGGCAAATGTTTATTGGTTGTGTACACAGATTTGCAGATGTTATCGTAGGTATAGCGAAATGCTTTTATTTCTAACTCTAACAGTGCGGTAATAATACCTAGAAAACAAAATAAAACAATACGCACATGATCGCAAAAGTCAAAAAAAATTAAGAAATATCAAAACTAGCAATATCAGTGCAAAATGTATTTATACTGTTTATACGACAGGGGAGTCGAATCCTGAATGCTGATTGGTTAAAACCGCATTCCAGCCGATGTCTATTCCACAAGTTATCACCGGCTAAATCTAAAATTCCTATTTATTCTGTTCCATCTGACTGCGCAGTCTCATCAGCCCAGCTAGGCAACTTATAAACTTGCACTATAAAAATCATCTAGACATTATCTCACATTTCTTTTAGACTAACATTTAGTTTTCAACAGCAGAGATTTATATAAACCTCGTCTCTCCAACATTTGCAACATTGTTTCAGTATTCAAATTCAATCTCCTGCTGTCCCATAGTAATGAACGTGTCGGGAGTCGGGACGAGACAGACAGGCAGGCAGCGTTTGTCAGCCAGTCGAAATCATGAATCCGCTGGCATAATTTTTATGGATGTATAAAAATAAAAAATCTATTGAAAAAAGGTCAAATTAAACTTCAGTTTGAAGTGATTGTGTTAGCTGTGCTGTTGGCTAGCTCCTCTGAAAAACAGTGTCCTGATGAGCACATTTTCTTTGCCAGGCAAAATCGCACCTCATTAGCTCATTGTTATGGATGTACCCAAATAAATGTCACTAGAAAACTTCTTAAACAGATGCAGCTACTTTTCTGTTATTCTGGCTGCACTTTTTGACATGACTGTAAGTTAGCAGTAGTTTGCTAGTGTCGTGGAAATTCATCCTGGGTTCATCCTGTGGTCATCTGCACCCAGTGTTGTTTTAACTCTACCCCGTTTTAGTTTCCCAGATGCCATGATTTTGAGACAATAAGGGATCATGTTCTACTCCTACAGGCTTTCTCTATCTCGATTACACCCACCACATCTTGTCTATGGAATGCAGTCTTTAGGTTTTATCACCAAGTCAACTGCCAGCTCAAGCCCCAGAGGCCCAACTCAGTCCCATGGACACAGATGAGAGAGTACTCATCAACCTTACTTGACGCATAAACAGTATTCTAACATAATCTTGTAATTTTGCTCTCACACTAGCTAGCAAGCAAGGCATAAGAACGTTGCCAGCGAGTATTTTAGAATGAACGACTGGATACAGATACAGCCCATAGATACAGAACAAAAAGATTGAACGACTGGGTCGCATCTCTGGCAACAGAACCGATAGAACGAACAACCAGCCGGCTTGGGTAGCAACCCTACATTTGTGGAGGGACTATATCTTGTTGAAGGATGAAATAGTATGAATAAATTCATCAAAACAACGTTTTTAATTAAAATATGTTAATCATTATTGGAATATGTTGGTAACCCGTTGTATAAAAGTGATAACGCCCTCGAAGCCGGTGTTTGGAGGATATATTGGCACGGTTTGCCAGCCCGAGACAACACCTGTGCCAATATATCCTCCAAACACGGCTTCTCTGGCATTATCACTTAAATATACACTAAGTGTACAAAACATTAAGGACACCTGCTCTTTCCATGACATTGACTGACCAGGTACATCCAGGTAAAAGCTATGGCCTTTGAACAGTATGGTAGTAGCTGACAGGCGCACCGGTTTGTATCAAGAACTACAACGCTGCTAGGCTATTTCACGCTCAAAAGTTTCCTGTGTGTATCAAGGGTGGCCCACCACCCAAAGGACATCCAGCCAACTTGACAACTGTGGGAAGCATTGGAGTCAACATGGGCCAGCATCCCTGTGGAATGCTTTTGACACCTTGTAGAGTCCTTTCCCAACGAATTGAGGCTGCAACTCAATATTAGGAATGGCGCCGGAGCAGAAGGCAGATGTTTTACGTGCCCCCAACCGATTGTTTTTTTGTTTGTTTATCTGCGTTGTTTGTAACTAATTTTTTTTTAAGTATTTTTGTACATAATGTTACCGCTACCGTCTCTTGTGACCGAAAATAACCTCTGGACATCAGGACTGCGATTACTCACCACGGACTAGCAGAATCCTTTTTCTTCTTTCACAACTCTCACGATTAACTCTACCTACATGTACATACTACCTCACCTAACCGGTGCCCCCGCACATTGACTCTGTCCCGACACCCCCCTGTATATATTGTTATTTGTTACTTTTCTTATCCGTATTTTTTTAAACTGCACTGTCAGTTAGGGGCTCGTAAGTAAGCATTTCACTGTAAGGTCAACACCGGTTGTATTCGGCGCATGTGACTAATAACATTTGATTTGATCCTAATGTTTGGTATAGTCAGTGTATTAAGGTGTGCATAGACAGAATGGACTCAGTGTATGAATAGAAAAGGTTTGCACAGCAGCAGTTATATAGGAAGTGCCATGACTAGAATACAGTATATACATATAACGTGGGTAAAACAGTGTGTAAACGTTAGTAAAGTGACCAGTGTTAAATGACTATGTACAGTACATAGGGCAAAGCAGTCTCTAAGGTGCACGATAGAGTATTGAGTGGTAACTGGCTAGTAAGAGTGACTAAGGTTCAGGGCAGGGTATTGGGCGGAGGCCGGCTAGCAGTGACTGTTTAGCAGTCTGATGGCCTGGAGAAAGAAGCTGTTTCTTAGTCTCTCAGTCCCAGCTTTGATACACCTGTACTGCCGCCTCCTACACTGAACAAAAATATAAAACGCAACATGCAACATTTACAAAGATTTTACTGAGTTAAAGGAAATCAGTCATTTACTATAAATTCATTAGACCCTAATTCTATGGATTTCACATGACTGGGAATACAGATATGCATCTGTTGGTCAGATACCATAAAAAAAAAAGGTAGGGGCGTGGATCAGAAAACCGGTCAGTATCTGGTGTGACCACCATTTGCCTCATGAAGCATGACACATCTCTCCTTCGCATAGAGTTGATCAGGTTGTTGATTGTGGCGTGTGGAATGTTGCTGGATATTGGCAGGAACTGGAACACACTGTCGTACAAGTCAATTCAGAGCATCCCAAACAGGCTCAAATGTCTGGTGAGTATGCAGGCCATGGAACACCTGGGACAGATCCTTGCAACATTGAGCTGTGCATTATCATGCTGAAACATGAGGTGATGGCGGCGGATGAATGGCACGACAAATGGGCCTCAGGATCTCATGACGGTATCTTTGTGCATTCAAATTGCGATCGATAAAATGCAATTGTGTTTGTTGTTCGTAGTTTATGCCTGCCCATACCATAACCACACTGCCACCATGGGGCACTCTGTTTACAACATTGACATCAGCAAACCGCTCACCCACTTGACGCCATCTGCCTGGTACAGTTGAAACCAGGATTTATCTGTGAAGAGCACACTCCTCCAGCATGCCAGTGAAGGTGAGCATTTGCCCACTGAAGTCGGTTACGACGCCGAACTGCAGTCAGGTCAAGACCCTGGTGAGGACGATAAGCACGCAAATGAGCTTCCCTGAGATGGTATCTGTCAGTTAGTGCAGAAATTCTTTGGTTTTGCAAACCCACAGTTTCATCAGCTGTCCGGGTGGCTGGTCTCAGACAATCCCGCGGCCGGATGACAATCCCGAAGCCGGATGTGGAGGTCCTGGGCTGGCACGTGGTCTGCAGTTGTGAGGCCGGTTGGACATACTGACAAATTCTCTAAAAATACATTGTGGTAGACATTATGATAGAAAAATTAACATTCAATTATCTGGCAACAGCTCTGGTTGACAGTCCTGCAGTCAGCATGCCAATGACACGATCCCTCAACTTGAGACATCTGTGACATTGTGTTGTGTGACAAAACTGCACATTTTAGAGTGGCCTTTTATTGTCACCAGCACAAGGTGTACCTGTGTAATGATCATGCTGTTTAAATCAGCTTCCTGATATGCAACACCTGTCAGGTGGATGGATTATCTTGACAAAGGTGAAATGCTCACTAACAGGGATGTAAACAAATGTTTGCACATTTGAGAGAAATAAGCTTTTCCTTAGCCTATGGAACATTTATGGGATCTTTTATTTCAGCTCATGAAACATGGGACCAACACTTTACATGTTGCGTTTATATTTTTGTTCAGAATAGATCAGGGGTGGGCAATTCCAGTCTGAGGGCCTGATTGACATTACAGTTTTGCCCCAGCCCCAGCTAACACACCTGACTCCAATAAATCACCTAAATTATGATCTTCAGTTTATAATGCAATTTGATTAATCAGCTGTGTTTGCTAGGGAAGGAGATAGTGTGACACCAATCAGGCCCCCGAGGACTGGGGTTGCCCACCCCTGGTATAGATGGTCCTTCCTGTGACACCGGGTGCTGTAGATGTCCTAGAGGGTAGGCAATGTGCCCCCGATGATGCGTTGGGCTGAAAGCACCACCCTCTGGCGAGCCCTGCAGTTGTGGACAGTGCAATTGCAGTACCAGGCGGTAATACAGCCCGACAGAATGCTCTCAATGGTGCATCTGTATAAGTTTGTGAGGGTCTTAGGATGATGAACAAATTCATCTCGGCCCCTGAGATTGAAGAAGCACTACTGCGCCTTCTTCACCAGCCTGTCTGTGTGAAGGGACCATTTCAGGTCATCAGTGATGTGCACGCAGAGGAACTTGAAGCTTTTGACCCTCTCCACTGTGGCCCCATCGATGTGGACGGGGACATGCTCTCTCTGCGGTCTCCTGTAGTCCACAATCAGCGCCTTCATTTTGTTGACGTTGAGGGAGAGGTTATTTTCCTGGCATCACTCAGCCAGGGCTCTCACCTCCCTGTATGCTCTCTCATATTTTGTTGTAAGGTGGAGGTGATAAGATCCTTAATTAGCCTTTCATAGCACTTCATGATGAAAGAAGTGAGTGCTACTTGGAAATAGTAATTTAGTTCAGTTACCTTTGCTTTCTTGGGCGCAGAAACAAATGGTGGACATCTTGAAGCAAGTGGAAACAACAGACAGGGATATGGAGAGATTGAGTATGTCTGTAAACACTCCAGCCAGCTGGTCTGCACATGCTCTGAGGACGCGGCTTGTGATGCCTTCTGGGCCGGCAGCCTTGTGAGGGTTAACACACTTAAATGTCTTACTCACGTCGGCCAAGAAGAACGAGAGCACACAGACCTCATGAGTGGCTGGGGTCCGCGTCGTAGGCCCAATGTGGTTTTCCTCGAAGTGTCCATTACGTGTCTGGCTTTCCCTTTATAATCTGTGATTGTCTGGAGTCCCTGCCACATACATCTGGTGTCTGTGCCGTTGAATTGCAACTCCACTTTGTTCCTGTACTGTTATTTTGCCTTTTTGATCGCCTTACGGAAGTCATAGTTTGTCTGTTTGTGCACGTCCATGTTCCCAGTCACCTTGCAATTGTTACATGCGGTGGTTCGCGCTTTCAGTTTTAGGCGAATGCTGCCGTCTTTCCACAGCTTTTGGTTTGAATAAGTTCTAATCTTCACAGTGGGAACAACATCCTCTATGCACTTCCTGATTAACCGAGTCAGTGTATACATCAGTACTATTCTCAAAGGCCTGATCAAAACAATCTTGAAGCATAGATTCGGATTGATCAGACCAATGTTGCACAGTCCTTACCACCCGGTCTAAAGCCATCAGTTACATGACATCCTACCTTGTGTGTATTATTATATTTCCATGTAATTTCTGTAGTGACTAATAATTATACCATTCAATTTAACTAGATAAGAGAATTATGTCTACTGTCAGTAGACTGTGACCTTTTGTCTATCGTCACATAATGATCAGCCTGTGTGCATCATGCAAAAAGCAACTTGTTTGCATACAAAGAGCCATTACATCCAAATGAGCCAATGATGTCAGTCGCTGGGGCGAGGACGGGACAGCCCCACCCCGGTCCCATCAGAGCTACTGGTACAGTAGCCTGCACAGCGTCCCTGTCATTACTACAAAGCCTCCATGATCTCATTTAGTTCTATCACAGCCAAAGGCTTAAAGTAATTCTACAGCATCTATTTAACTATCATCACTCATTAATTTCATGAGGTTTGGTTTCTCCGGAGTCATTCAATGTCTGTAAGAGCTGAAACTCTACTCTTTACGGTGTCAGAAAATGAAGTAACATATATGATAAAACACATTGTTCGTACAAAATGTGCACCTCTGCAGTCAGATGCACAGAACACCGGATTGTTGTGCCCAAACACCATCTGTACAGGAACATATCAGTCATTACTCTCAGACAGCTGGTGTAGACAGTCACACACATGCAGTAGTCAGAGGCTGCAGTCAGAGGCACACATGCCAATGTTTTGAAACAGTGGAGCGATCCAGCAGCAGTCTTATTTGGGTGGGTCAAAAAGAGAACGAGAGGTATACGTTACCCCTCCCACTTACCTTGTATGTTGTTTCACTGCTCCTTTCTGCAAAGGATGATCAGTGTGCTCTTTTATCCTCTCACCCTCCTGTTATTTTCTCTCCTCCCTTCTCTCCTTGGTCCTCTCGATCTGCCTCGGTCTGGATTAGCATGATACAGCCAGAGCCAGGCATAGGGGATGAGACTATGACATCATAGTCTCACACAGTGAGACGCCACTGTTCTGTCTCGCTCTCTCACACACAAGTTTCACAAAACATACACGCGTGCCAACACACACACACACAAAACACGTGCGCAAACATGTGCAGGCACTCACACACAGACAATAAAAGGTCACCAAAGCATCAAGGGAGTGTCCAATTAGATTATTTTACCCAGCATGCAGCATAAGGGATCAGTGGCTCTAAATGCCGCTAAAAACTTAATCAATGGGGAATGTCTGGTCTTCCAGATGATCTATTGATCTGGCCATCATTCCAACATAAAAAATTATATTTTAATACAGAGATTATGAATCATAACATTCTCTTCCATTATTATAAGTATCTTGAAAGATGGCATAGTCTGTGAGCGTAATCATTATAACCAGATAGTAAACCACTAATCAGTGTATACTTTGGGGCGTGGCAGTGAGATAGATAAGTAGTCAACAATATTTCAAAATGAGAGACATTCATCATATTGGTGTGTCCTGGTTCAGAATGAGACAATTTATTAAATTAGATGCCAGCAAGACCTCTGAAATATTTTTTTAAAAATCAAGCCCCTGCCAGTGAAAAAAAACTCCTGGTTCTAATTCATCACTGTACTGCGGCTATGTGTGAAAACAAGTGTGAAAATATGATTACACACCAAAACACACAGGCAAATGAAAGAAGCCTTTTAATCATTCATAATTACATCAGTTTTACAGACACTCATCTGTGTTTGGATGTACCACCGAAGACAAACACCATAAATAGATCATCATTACTGTGACCATGACAGACACTATTGTCATTGAAAAATAAGTTGATTTAGTACTATTATTCTTTTGGATAAAGACAGAGGCGAGTCATTATCTACGCAATCAATTCCACCACAGCAATGTCTTAATTTTAAATCATCAACAAGTGAAAATAAAACTCTTACATGCGAGTGTGTGTGTACACAACCCAACATAAAGACACAAACCAGGAATTCAGAAGTGAGGTGAATTAAGACAAGTGTCACATAGCGTTTTAAAAACTTTGGAATAATACTGCCGCACAAGGATCGTCACTGTAGTCCACTGTCATAACTAAGTCACAACGCTTTAGCAACCTATCAGCAGACTTAATAATAATAACAACAATAATAATAATAATAATAACTTTTCTTAGGTGTCTGAGCACAGATAGAAATGTTTCATTGCACTTCTCCACAAAAACAAACAGACACTGTTGGAGGTTTCACATCTGTACAGAATTGACAAAAATACAATACAAAAAAATAAAAATAATATATAGATTTTAAAAAGGGGAAAAAAATTACGTTATCTTCTTTAAAAAACGGACACTTACCAGCATGGCAGCACAGAATCACTCAGATTTTTTCAAACCTCTACTTTTAGGTTCAAACACTGTTTGGACCGACTAGACAGCATCCATTACATAGCATTGCTACAGTAGCCATTGACACGCTTGAACGCATGTCATTTAACCATTAAACGATTAGTTGGCATACTCAGGGAAATCAGGGGAAGCTCATAATGACATCACCACTTGCATCTCTTGTCAAAAGTACATAACATCGTCCTACCAACCAAAAACAAAAAACAAGTTTGAATCTGTTTTAGCGTGCAGTATATACATGCACAGTAAAGGTAATTGTACCATTATGGTGGGTGGGATGAGGGGGATTATGATATTTTACATTTGAAGTCGTTTAGCAGACACACTTATCCAGAGCAACACACAGGAGCAATTAGGGTTAAGTGCCTTGCTCAAGGGCACATTGACAGACTTTTCACTTAATCAGCGAGGAGATTCGAACCAGAAACTTCTCGGTTCCTGGCCCAATGCTCTTAACCGCTAGGCTACCTGCCGCCCATATTTTCCAAGCAGAAAGACGAGTGCAGACAGGTGCAGGCCAGTAAACTGGGGGAGTGGTGAATTCTGGGATATGGAGTTTTGCTGAGCTGGGGAGAAGTACGAGACATGATGGACATCTCAGCAACTCACTTTAGAAGGGTGACCGACACACCTCTTTACACCTCTTATACACCTACCCCTCCAGGTGGATGGGATCTCCCCTCTCTCTTTCCTCTCCTCCTAGCCTGATATCCTGTCCTAACCTGGGGCTGCAGGCAACGGAGGGTTAGTAGACCATAAAGTTGGTAAGACAGCACAAATAGATCTGGGACCAGTCTATTCTCCTACACTAAGGAATGGAGAGAGAGATACAATAACCTAATCTGCTTGTTCATACGGTATGTCAATTTACACTACTAGGGGGTATTGATGGGATACGCCTCAATCTGTATGACTTAAATAACTAAATAAATAGACTATGCGATGAGACGCCACGAGTCACGACAATCCGAAAACTTTGCAGTCCTCCTCGGAAAGGGAGTGGAACATTTCAACAACCTCGCAATGTTCAACACACTCTGAACAGCCTTTACATCCATCCTCTTCCATTGTCTCTGAGTGGCAAACGTGTCGTCATTGAATGTTTGTTCTTTGGGGCCGGCAGCAAAAAAGATTAGTACAAGTTCACCCGAGTTGTCAAGTAGCAATTAACACGGATGATGTCACGCCCCTCGGCACGCCATTCCCTTCCTCCCTCTGCCTCTCGTCTGAGTGCAGGACACCGTTAACGATATGACACACCTACTACAGTAGTACAGCAGCAATTTAGATTGACGTCACCAACCTACTGCAATTTCCAAAATAGCTTCGAAGACATGGTGTCACGCAATGTATATTTTCTTACTAAAACATCTTATTAAGAGTTTGTTCAATAAATAACACCTTTTCTACTACACTATGATGATAATTGACCACTATGTCTCTTCCTGCACAGGTAATAGAATAAGGCGCGTTGCTACGTTTTACAAAGTGCTCACAATAAGGCTTCTCTTCACCCAGGTGCAAATCAACCCCCTCAGCTCCAATGAGGGCTAGTGTAAAGGGGAGTCAAACACAGACAACCTATAAGGGAAGGAAAGAAAAAAATCTCATAAAACAGGACAACACATCAAGGGCAAAGGGAAACAGATTGAAATTTGTGTATTCTGGTGGATTAAGGTTTTTTGTAGAATTGTCTAGTGCTTGATGTTTTAATGTGCAAGACCAATTCCCCTCCGTCTTAATGCACAATCTAGTTACAGTATCTGGAATCTCAGGTTGTGCAAACACAGTTGTCCAGAATTACAAGATGTTTATTAACTACATTGAGTGCATTGCCTTCCTTGTTCCTTTCACATTCATGCACACCCATTAACCACACACCCTATCCCGCAATGGAGGAATGTAGTAACTCATGAGAACGACCTGAGCTACGTGAGAACAACGGTACCAGACAGTTAAAGGAGCCAAGTTGTCCAGTACTGAAGTGTTTGGGAAAGATGGTCATGTTTATGCTACCTCCTCCTTAGACCTGAGTGGTGTGTGTGTGGGTGTGTGTGTATGTATATACAGTGCATTCGGAAACTATTCAGACCGCTTGACTTCTCCCACATTGTTACGTTACAGCCTTAATCTAAAATTGATCAAATTGTTTGTTTTTTCTCAATCTACACACAATACGCCATGATGACAAAGCAAAAATTGGTTTTTCGAGTTTTTGCTAAATAAAAAAAAAAAACTGAAATATTACACAAGTATTCAGACCCTTTACTCAGTACGTTGGCAGCGATTACAGCCTTGAGTCTTCTTGGGTACTACGCTACAAGCTTGGCACACCTGCATTTGGGGAGTTTCTCCAATTCTTCTCTGCAGATCCTCTCAAGCTCTGTCAGGTTGGATGGGGAGCGTCGCTGCACAGCTATTTTCAGGTCTCTCCAGAGATGTTTGATCGTGTTCAAGTTCAGGCTCTGGATGGGCCACTCAAGGACATTCAGAGGCTTGTCCTGAAGCCACTCCTGCGTTATCTTGGCTGTGTGCTTAGGGTTGTTTACCTGCTGGAAGGTGAACCTTCGCCCCAGTCTGAGGTCCTGAGCAGGTTTTCATCAAGGATCTCTATGTACTTTCTTCCGTTCATCTTTCCCTCGATCCTGACTAGTCTTCCAGTCCCTACCGCTGAAAAACATCCCCACAGTATGATGCTGCCACCACCATGCTTCACCGTAGGGATGGTGCCAGGTTTCCTCCAGACTTATTTCCCTCATTAAAATGCAAATCAATTGATAACATTTTTCACATGCGTTTTTCTGGATTTTTGTTCTTGTTATTCTGTCTCTCACTGTTCAAATAAACCTACCATTAAAATTATAGACTGATCATTTCTTTGTCAGTGGGCCAGTGGGCAAACGAACAAAATCAGCAGGGGATCAAATACTTTTTTCCCCTCACTGCACGCACGCACGCACGCACGCACGCACACACACACACAGTTGAAGTCGGAAGTCCACAAACTATAGTTTTGGCAAGTCGTTTAGGACATCTACTAGTTGACTGTGCCTTTAAACAGCATGGACAATTCCAGAAAATTATGTCATGGCTTTAGAAGCTTCTAATTGGCTAATTGATATCATTTGAGTCAATTGGAGGTGTACCTGTGGATGTATTTCAAGACCTACCTTCAAACTCAGTGCCTCTTTGCTTTACATCATGGGAAAATCAAAAAGAAATCAGCCAAGACCTGAGAAAAAAAATGTGTAGACTTCCACAAGTCTGGTTCATTCTTGGGAGCAATTTCCAAATGCCTGAAGGTACCACGTTCATCTGTACAAACAATAGTATGCAAGTATAAAACCCATGGGACCACGCAGCCGTCATACTGCTCAGGAAGGAGACGCGTTCGGTCTCCTAGAGATTAACATACTTGTGCGAAAACTGCAAATCAATCCCAGAGTAAAACGAGTCCACAGTATCCACAGTAAAACGAGTCCTAAATCAACATAACCTGAAAGGCCGCTCAGCAAGGAAGAAGCCACTGCTCCAAAACCGCCATTAAAAAAGACAGACTACGGTTTGCAACTGCACATGGGGACAAAGATCGTACTTTTTGGAGAAATGCCCTCTGGTCTGATGAAACAAAAATAGAACTGTTTGGCCATAATGACCATCATTATGTTTGGAGGAAAAAGGGGGAGGCTTGCAAGCCTGAAGAACACCATCCCAACCGTGAAGCACGGCGGTGGCAGCATCATGTTGTTGGGGTGCTTTGCTGCAGGAAGGACTGGTGCACTTCACAAAATAGATGGCATCATGAGGAAGGAAAATTGTGTGGATATATTGAAGCAACATCTCAAGACATCAGTCAGGAAGTTAAAACTTGGTCGCAAATGGGTCTTCCAAATGGACAATGACCCCAAGCATACTTCCAAAGTTGTGTCAAAATGGCTTAAGGACAACAAAGTCAAGGTATTGGAGTGGCCATCACAAAGCCCTGACCTCAATCCTACAGAGAATTTGTGGGCAGAACTGAAAGAGTGTGTGTGAGCAAGGAGGCCTACAAACCTGACTCAGTTATACCAGCTCTGTCAGGAGGAATGGGCCAAAATTCACCCAACTTATTGTGGGAAGCTTGTGGAAGGCTACCCGAAACGTTTGACCCAAGTTAAACAATTTAAAGGCAATGCTACCAAATACTAATTGAGTGTATGTAAACTTCTGACCCACTGGGAATGTGATGAAAGAAATAAAAGCTGAAATAAACCATTCTCTCTACTATCATTCTGACATTTCACATTGTTAAAATAAAGTGGTGATCCTAACTGACCTAAGACAGGGAATTGTTACTCAGATTAAATGTCAGGAATTGTGAAAAACTGAGTAAATGTATTTGGCTAAGGTTTATGTAAACTTCCGACTTCAACTGTATGTATGTATTTAGTGTGTATTAGGTGCATGTGTGTGGGAAACCGTCAGTGGGAAGCAATAATATTTTGGTGCTTAAGTGTACAGAGCCTTCAGAAAGTATTCATACCCCTTTACTTATTCCACATTTTGTTGTGCTACAGCCTGAATTCAAAATGGATTAAATAAAAAAATCTCACACATCTACAGACAATACCCCATAATGACAAAGTGAAAACATGTTTTTAGAAATGTTTGCAAGTTTATTGAGACTTAAATACAGAAATATCTCATTTACATAAGTATTCACACCCCTGAGTCATTAAATGTAAGAGTCCATGCAATTTATTATGTGACTTGTTAAGTAATGTGTTGTACTGTATTTGTCCAGGACAAAAAGTGAATTGCTTTACCAAATGTTTTGCAATATTTCTTTAGTGCCTTGTCGCAAACAGGACACATGTTTTGACGTAACTACAATGTTGTTGATCCATCCTCAGTTCTATCAGCCATTAAACTCTAACTGTTATGTCCCCATTGGCCTTATGGTGAAATCACTGAGTGGTTTACTTCCTCTCCGGCAACTGAGTTAAGAAGGACGCCTGTATCTTTGTAGTGATTGGGTGTATTGATACACCATCCAAAGTGTAATTAATAACTTCACCATGCTCAAAGGGATATTCAATGTCTGCTTTTTTTTACCCATCTACCAATAGCTGCCCTTCTTTGCGACGCATTGGAAAACCTCTCTGGTCTTTGCAGTTGAATCAGTGTTTGAAATTCACTGCTCGACTGAGGGACCTTACAGATAAGTGTATGTGTGGGGTACAGAGATGAGGTAGTCATTAAAAAAAAAAAATACTATTACTGCAAACAGTCAAGCCATGCAACTTACTATGTGACTTGCTAAGCACATTTTTACTCCTGAACTTATTTAGGCTTGCCATAAAGAGGCTGAATACTTATTACTTTTATTAATTTGTCAACATTTCTAAAAACATAATTCCTCTTGACATTATGGTAGTGTATGTGTATGATTGAGTAGTGTAAGTGTATGATTGAGTGTGCTTGTTTGTATGTAGGCCAGTGACCAAAAATAAAAAAAAATGTAACCAATTTTAAATTCAAGGTGTAACAACAAAATGTGGAAGTAGTGAAGGAGTGTGAATACTTTCTGAATGCACTGTATGTGTATGATTGAGTGTGCTTGTTTGTATGTGTATGCTTGGTGTATGTGTGCGTGGGGGTGCTTACCTGTATATGTTTGTAAACACAATGTGTGTATTGTGTGCTTATGTTTGTGTGTGTGTGCGTGTAAACAACGTGTTTGTGTGCTGTGACTCACCATTTCTCAGAGTGCCCTGGTCTCTGCCTCTATCTTCCTCTCTCCATGCAGGCTGTCTGTGTCGGTGGCCGGAACTGTCTGTCTCACTGCAATCTCAGGCCCTCCACTATAGATACCGAGGAGATACTGCCACGTCTCCTCTGAGATCTGACCATAGTCAGCCCCTAGGAGCACACACCAAGGCCTGTTAACATACACTACACTAGTATAGTATATCAAACATTAGGAGCACCCCAAAAGGATCATATGGTAATTTTGCTATTTGATATACAGTGCATTCGGAAAGTATTCAGACCCCTTGACTTTTTCCACATTTTGTTATGTTACAGACTTATTCTAAAATTGACTAAATTAGTTGTATAGAAATTTTTCCTAAAAAAATAAATAAACAAATATATGAAATACCTTATTTACATAAGTATTCAGACCCTTTGCTATGAGACTCGAAATATAGATCTGGTGCATCCTGTTTCCACTGATCTTTCTTAAGATGTTTCTACAACTTGATTGGAGTCCACCTGTGGTAAATGCAATTGATTGGACATAATTTGGAAAGGTCTATATAAGGTCCCACAGTTGACAGTGCATGTCAGAGAAAAAACCAAGCGATGAGGTCAAAGGAATTGTTCGTAGAGCTCAGAGACAGGATTGTGTCGAGGCACAGATCTGGGGAAGGGTACCAAAACATTTCTACAGCATTGAAAATCCAAGAACACAGTGGTCTCCATCATTCTTAAATGGAAGAAGTTTGGAACCACCAAGACTCTTCCTAGAGCTGGCCGCCTGGCCAAACTGAGCAATCGGGGGAGAAGGGCCTTGGTCAGGGAGGTGACCAAGAACCCGATGGTCACTTTGACAGAGCTCTAGAGTTCTTCTGTGGAGATGGGAGAACCTTCCAGAAGGACAACCATCTATGCCGCACTCCACCAATCAGGCCTTTATGGTAGTGGCCAGACGGAAGCCACTCATCCGTGAAAGGCACATGACAGCCCGCTTTGAGCTTTCCAAAAGGTACCTAAAGGACTCTCAGACCATGAGAAACCAAATTCTCTGGTCTGATGAAACCAAGATTGAACTCTTTGGCCTGAATGCCAAGTGTCACTTTTGGAGGAAACCTGGCACTATCCCTACGGTGTTCATGGTGGTGATGGCAGCATCACGCTGTAGGGATGTTTTTCAGAGGCAGGGACTGGGAGACTAGTCAGGATCGAGGGGAAGATGAACGATGCAAAGTACAGTGAGATCCTTGATGAAAACCTGCTCTAGAGGGCTCAGGATCTCAGACTGGGTCGAAGGTTCACCTTCCAACAGGACAACGACCCTAAGCACACAGCCAAGACAAAACAGGAGTGGCTTCGGGACAAGTCTCTGAATGTCCTTGAGTGGCCCAGCCAGAGCCCGGACTTGAACCCGATCCTGAAAATAGCTGTGCAGCGACGTAACATGTGGAGAAAGGCAACATTCTGCCCTTTAGCTCAGTGCGGATGTTGCCTGTAATCCATGGCTCGTGTGTATGTGCGCGTGCGTGTGTGTATGCGTGTGTCCACGTCCATAGGAAGAGCAGTGAGGAGTCGGTGAGGGAGAGGCAGAAGGTGGTGGCTTTAGCTAGCATGAAGGAGCCAAGCCTGCTGCAGTTCTACATCTCCAGAGAGTGGCTGAACAAGTTCAACACTTTCACTGAGCCAGGGCCTATCAGCAAACCCGCCCCCCCATTCTTGATACACACAGGAAACTGTTGAGCGAGAAAAACCCAGCAGCGTTGCAGTTCTTGACACAAACCGGTGTGCCTGGCACCTACTACCATACCCTGTTCAAAGGCACTTAAATCTTTTGTCATGCCCACCATTCACCTCTGAATGGCACACATACACAATCCCTGTCTCAACCGTCTCAAGGCTTAAAAACCCTTCTTTACCCCGTCTCCTCCCCTTCATCTACACTGATTGAAGTGGATTTAACTTAACAAGTGACATCAATAAGAGATCATAGCTTTCGCCTGGATTCACCTGGTCAGTCTGTCAAGGAAAGAGTCGGGGTTCTTAATGTTTTGTACACTCTGTGTACAGACGTGCGCGCACACACGGTGCATTCCAATACACACAGGAGTGCACGCACCCACAGACCGACCAACCAACATACACAATGTGAATATGTATGAGCATACACTGCTTACCTTGCTTGAGCTGTTTGTGTCCCCCTTTCATGACAACAATCTTACTGTTGTCAATAGGACCAGGGGGCTCTGAGAAAACAATGACCAACATAAACAAACACCAACAAAAGCTTTAATGTTGTTACTGAAGAACATTGCAGACTGTATTTATTCATCTGTAGCTCAGTTAGTAGAGCATGGCGCATGTAACTCCAGGATAGTAGTTTGATTCCCGGGACAACCCATACGTAAAGTGTATGCATGCATGACTGTAAGTCGCTTTGGATAAAAGCGCCTGCTAAATAGCATATATTATTATTACATATCTGGTCTGCACAGAGGACACAATATGATAATGATGGTGTATTGAGGTAATTCAGCTCTTAGCTTCTGTTGGTACTATAATGCCTGGTATCTATTCTCAAAGAATCCTACCGTCGTCTTTGCCCTTGACAAAGCTCTCCCACTCTCTGAACCACTGCATACTGATACACAGGATGACTGTGGGAGCCTCCTCCACTTGGAACTCTTTATTCAACTGGAGAGACCGAGAGAGGGCACAAACACACAGGGATTTTTCTACCATTGAAATCCTTGGGCGGGCCGCTTAACTAAACAGTGTAAAAAAATTGAAATGTAAAAATGTTTGTATAAACGTAAACGACTAAACCACATCTAACATATTTAGAAAAGATTAATGGATCTATATATATTTTTTGAATATAATCTTCGAAAACTAACAATCACCAAAATAAAAGCTAGACAGTCAGGGAGAATTGAAAACTCCCAAAAATTTACTTATCTGTACAGATTTTGGTCTTTTGCTTATGTTTGAGCAAAAGAACACAGCATTAGCCATGGCAAAATGCATAGAATTGTAGGAAATTAGCTTTAAAACTGCAACATTTTCTCTCAGCTCCATGGCAGAATGTGTACACTGAACCAAAATATAAACACAACATGTAAATTGTTGGTCTCATGTTTCAAA
Organism: Hucho hucho; assembly: GCA_003317085.1. Lineage (NCBI taxonomy): Eukaryota > Metazoa > Chordata > Actinopteri > Salmoniformes > Salmonidae > Hucho > Hucho hucho. Next base: position 124,985 of record QNTS01004257.1, on the reverse strand, counting down.
AGCTGAAATAAAAGATCCCAGAAATGTTATATACGCACAAAACGCGTATTTCTGTCAAATCTGTTTACATCCCTGTTAGTGAGCGTTTCTCCTTTGCTAAGATAATCCATCCACCTGACAGGTGTGGCATATCAAAAAGCTGATTAAACAGCATGATCATTACACAAGTGCACCTTGTACTGCGGACAATAAAAGGCCACTAAAATGTGCAGTTTTGTCACACAACACAATGCCACAGATGTCTCAAGTTTTGAGGGAGTGTGCAATTGGCATGCTGACTACACAAATGTCCACCAGAGCTGTTGCCAGAGAATTGAATGTTAATTTCTCTACCAATGTCATTTTAGAGAATTTGGCAGTACATCCAACCGGCCTCACAACCGCAGACCATGAGTAACCACACCAGCCCAGGACCTCCACATCAAGCTTCTTCACCTGCTGGATTGTCTGAAACCAGCCACCCGGAAAGCTGATGAAACGGAGGAGTATTTCTGTCTGTAATAAAGCCCTTTTGTGAGGAAAAACTCATTTTGATTGGCTGGGCTGGCCCTATGCCCTCCCAAGCCCACCCATGGCTGCGCCCCTGCCCAGTCATGTGAAATCCCAAGACTACGGTCTAATGAATTAATTTCAATTGACTGATTTCCTTATATGTACTGTAACTCAGTAAAATCGTTGAAATTGTTGCATGTTGCGTTTATATTTTTGTTCAGTACAGAATTGCAGGAAATGTGCTTTAGAACTGAAAAAACAAAATGATTGCAGGAAATTGGCTTAAGAACATTCAAAAATGTCTCTACACTGCAAGATGGTGGCCTCTAAAATGTTCTCTAAAATTCAGCCACACTGATCGTGCCATGCCAACCACATAAGCCCCTTTTTGATGAAAACACTGACACACACACACACACACACACACACACACACACACACACACACTCTTACCCTGATAAAGGTGTCTATTTCCACCTTCCTGCGTTTGGCCAGAGCCTCTAACTCCACCTGGCAGATGGCACACACGTACAAGTGGTTCACAGCTGGACCTCCTCCAAAACTGGGAGACAGATATACAGTCTGTTAGACAGACAGTCTGATGCACAGACAGACAGTCAGACAGACAAACAGACAGACAGGTGGGCAGGAAGACAGTCGGACAGCAAAGATAGGAAGACAGACAGAAAATACAGAATTTATAGACCATTGAACTCCTTCACCATGTCAGTCAGTCAGTCCGTCAGTTAGAAAGAAAGATAGAAAGTTTGACAGCCAGACAGACTGAAGAGCGAGTCTCATCTTACCTGTTGTACAGGTACTCCCACACATTCTGGGGCAGGATCACAACCAGGTCGTCAATGTAGTGGTACTTATTGGGCGCGATTCCTGGACAAAACACAAGTAGGAGATTATTTCAATTGGGGTTGAAAGTGGTTGTGCTTGGGATCTAAAGGTGGGGTTAGTGAGGACAGAAATAGAATACCTTGAACAGTAAAGGCCCTCAGACCAGATGGACAGAGTTTGCACTTTTGGGACTACTCAGTACTTTACTGCTTCCACTGCGCCAGGAAGCTCAATCAAGCGCAGCTTAAAGTATTTGAAAGAAAACAAGTACTACTTGAAGTGAGCCCAGGTCTTATATGGATTGAGTGTGGTTGATGCTTAGGATGGGTTGTGGTGGTAGGTCCAGTACAGTACTGACCTCCGTGCTGGCAGAGGAAGGTGTGGTTGCTGATAGGCCCTGGCTCAGTGAAAGTGTTGAACTTGTTCAGCCACTCTCTGGAGATGTAGAACTGCAGCAGGCTTGGCTCCTTCATGCTAGCTAAAGCCACCACCTTCTGCCTCTCCCTCACCGACTCCTCACTGCTCTTCCTATGGACGTGGACACACACACACACACACACACACACGCCATGGATTACAGGCAACATCCGCACTGAGCTAAAGGGCAGAGCTGCCGCTTTCAACGAGCGAGACTCTAACCCAGAAACGTATAAGAAATCCCGCTTTGCCCTTCGACAAACCATCAAACAGGCAAAGCGTCAGTACAGGACTAAGATCGAATCGTACTACACCGGTTCCGACGCTCGTCGGATGTGGTAGGGCTTGCAAACTATTAGACTACAAAAAGAAGCACAGCCGCGAGCTACCCAGTGACACAAGCCTACCAGACGAGCTAAATTACTTCTATGCTTGCTTCGAGGCAAGTAACACTGAAACATGCATGAGAGCATCAGCTGTTCCGGACAACTGTGTGATCACCGTCTCCATAGCTGATGTGAGTAAGACCTTTAAACAGATCAACAATCACAAGGCCAGATGGATTACCAGGATGTGTACTCTGAGCATGCGCTGACCAACTGGCAAGTGTGTTCACAGACATTTTCAACCTCTCCCTGTCTGTCTGTAATACCAAAATGTTTTAAGCAGACCACCATAGTCCCTGTGCCCAAGAACACTAAGGTAACCTGCCTAAATGACTACCGACCCGTAGCACTCACGTCTGTAGCCATGAAGTGCTTTGAAAGGCTGGTCATGCCCCACATCAACACCATCATTCCAGAAACCCTAGACCCACTCCAATGTGCATACTGCCCCAACAGATCCACAGATGATGCAATCTCTACTGCACTCCACACTGCCCTTTCCCACTGGACAAAAGGAACACCTATGTGGAACACCTTAACATCTGGGGCGGCAGGATAGCCTAGTGGTTAGAGCGTTGGACTAGCAAGTTCAAATCCCTGAGCTGACAAGGTACAAATCTGTCGTTCTGCCCCTGAACAGGCAGTTAACCCACTGTTCCTAGGCCGTCTTTGAAAATAAGAATTTGTTCTTAACTGACTTGCCTAGTAAAATAAAGGTACATTTTTTATAATTTTTTAAAATAAAAAATATGAGAATATTATTCATTGACTACAACTCAGCGTTCAACACCATAGTGCCCTGAAAGCTCATCACTAAGCTAAGGACACCTCCCTCTTCAACTGGATCCTGGACTTCCTGACGAGCCGCCCCCAGATGTTAAGGGTAGGTAACAACACATCCGCCACGCTGATCCTAAACACGGGGGCCCCTCAGGGGTGCGTGCTCAGCCACTGCATGGCCAGGCTCGACTCCAACACCATCATAAAGTTTGCTGATGACAACAGTGGTAGATCACAGACAACGATGAGACAGCCTATAGGGAGGAGGTCAGAGACCTGGCCAAACTATCATGGTCCAAGCACGCAAAGACAGTCGTGAAGAGTACATCACTGGGGCCAAGCTTAGAACCTCTATACCAGGCGGTGTCAGAGGAAGGCCCTAAACATTGTCAAAGTCTCCAGCCACTATAGTCATAGACTGTTCTCTCTGCTACCGCACGGCAAGCGGTAACAGAGCGCCAAGTCTAGGTCCAAAAGGCTTCTCAACAGCTTCTACCCCGAAGCCAAAAACACCTGAACAGCTAATCAAATGGCTACCCAGACTATTTGCAAAGCCCCTCCCAATTTTACGCTGCTGCTACTCTCTGTTTATTATCTATGCATAGTCACTTTAATAACTCTACCTACAGTGGTTCCTCCTTTAAAAGCAGCATTCTGTGGCACGTCATTTAATTCTCAGACATTTTTTCTGTTACTGCAAGTTATTGCTAGTTTGACCACCAGAGGGCATCTTTGAGAAGCATTAGATAGCATTTCGTATTGGCATTATCAGTGTTATAGATGATGGTGATGACTAAATGTTTGTACATCTAAGAATATTCTATTCTGAAAATGTATGAGATAGAGATAGGGTTATAAGACAAAATGGTAGTCCAATTAATGTGTGTGTCTAGAAATGAATATTGTGGGGAATGGAACAGGTTGAAATGACTTCATTTAGGGAGTATCTGGGAGAACAAAGAATTCTTTGATTCTACCAGACACATGCGAGAGGCCCCTGCCCTTGAAGACAGGAGAGATAGTTAAAGAACCGCCCAAGTTTGATTTATGTTGCAAAGATTGTGATAAGGAATGAATGGGTACTGTGGGAAGATACTATTTTCTTGGAAAGGGTGGGGGAAGTGGTGGGAATTTTGTATCTTTGTATTTCAACATTGTACCATNACACCTTTTAGAGCTGAGAGCTCTCCTGAATTAAACCATTTACACTTGACTATTGTATTCTGGGCTTCTGTCTGTCTTATTTCAACCAGTATCTTACAAATACTGGGTAACAGACAGAGTTTGTTTAATTGATGTTCAGTTTGTGAACATTGAGAACAAAATTTCTATAACAATCAGAGAAATTAAAACCTTTTTGTAATAACATAGTTTATGGGAATGATTTAATTAATTTGATTATAGTGTTTCTATTCAGAGAAAATTTTAAAAAACGAAACCCTCAGAGTTTCCGTTAGGATGGAATGGAAAATATGGCAATGTACAACATGATGGCTGGGAGTAGGCTACAGGATTGGAGGATTCTAAATTGTCTGCCTTCATTAGACAACTTTGTTCCAATATTTCTGTAAATCAGTGATATTTATTCCCATAGTAATTCGTTAGGATCCATAACTAAATCAACATCTGCATTTTGAAAGAGTCCCATGTTAACTACAGTATGTATTGTAGACTGCACAGTAGCCTAATAAACACATTTTGTTAATAAAATAATTATTTAAAAAAAATACTCTTTCAAAATCCAGATGTTGATTTAGTTATGGATCCATAACGAATTACTAAAATATATATTTTTTTAAATTCTCAGAACATTAACCATGTGTGTTCGCTTGTTTTGTACTGTTCTGTAGTTTCGACCCAATGATTCGTCTGACAAACAAACAACTTTGCGTCCTGCAGGCCTAGGCATGGATCAAAGCTGGCGAGACATTCGATAACGTCAGAAAAAAAAGAAGATCAAGAAGATTAACGAAAGCATGAAGATGTTGATGAAGAAATGCTGTTTTGAGTTAGAAATGTAACACTTTAGAGTACTTAAAACCTCTACGGGCTAGGGGGCTGTATCCTGAATTTCGGCTGTCTGACGTGCCCAAAGTAAACTGCCTGTTACTCAGGCCCAGAAGCTAGGATATGTATATAATTTCTGGAGGGTGAAAATCCCAAAACATTCTGGCTGATATTCTTTTTGCTGGCAGTTGGCATGGACCAATTTATTGCGTAAAATAAAACATGCCAGTGTTTCTTGACCGCATCTCCCACTTTTCGCAAGTTCAAAGTATATGTAGTTGTGAACATTACAGTGTTCTATAGCTTTAGCGGGTCTTTTTGTAGCAGATCATCTTGTGTTTTCCCCAATGCCAAATTAAGAGCTTCTTCCACACATTGTGGAGAATAGCCTCTTCTTAGAAACCTATTGCGCATCTCCGCTACTTTTCCTAGATAATCCTGAAAATAATTTGTTGCAAGTTGGTGAGGAGGGGGTTCACACCTAGCTCAAATTGGGGAGGGGGGATCACAACTAGCTCGGCTATTAGACAATTCTTTAGTAAAGGTTGAATAGTCTATTGTTCAGCTAATAGCCCATCCTGCTATGTTTGTGAAAAACTAATAATAATACTTTTTCCCCTTTCCAAGATTCCAATTGACAAAGTGTTTTTCGCCACAATGGGCCCCAACCCCAATTAATACATTTGGGCACAGTTTATAGAGCGCTGGACTTCGGGCTAGAATGTTGAGGGTTCAAAACCTGCTCCCTGCTTGCTATAATGAATGAGTTTGATACACCTGGAATTGGATATGGCTGAAAAAAAACTTGCTGAATAGCAACTTTCATAAATTAACTTTGACAAAAAAATATGCACAATTATTTGTCTCTACATTACTAACATATTCCTTTTAATTGTACATTTTTTGCTTGACTCGTTATGATGTTATAACTACATACATTTGCTTCCCGTAATGGTTTGTCAGCCATCTTTGCTGAAGTCACCAGGGACGGGTGGCCCACGTCAAATTCATCATTGGAACCCCTCGATATGATTGGTCATATAAAAACCTTGGGACCCAAATGCATAATGAGGGCTCTAATGAGTGCTCCCCCTTGTGGTGGTCTGGAGCAATGAAGCTGTGACGATGGGTACCTCTAAGTCCCGTGGTGCAAGCTCGCAACTTTTAAAGGAGGAACCACTGTACATGTACATATTACCTTGACTAACCGGTGCCCCCGCACATTGACTCTGTACCGGTACCCCCTGTATATAGCCTCGCTATTGTTATTTTACTGGTGCTCTTTAATTTCTTATTTTTTACTTAACATGTATTTTTTCTTAAAACTGCATTGTTGGTTAACTTCTTAGGGAGCGGCAGCTGAGGTGTCGGTTTTGGAGAGTCTGGCGTGCCCAAAGTAAAAGGCCTGCCACTCAGGCCCAGAAACTAGGATATGCACATAATTAGTACTATTGGATAGGAAACACTCTGAAGTTAGTTTCTAAGACTGTTAAAATATTGTCTGTGAGTATAACAGAACTGATATAGCAGGCGAAAACCACAGGAATTTCTGTCCTGGAAAAAGTGTTTTTGACACATTGCCTCATTTTGAACCCCTCCCTATTGAAAACAGCCATATATGGGAGTAAGTTTGCAGTACCTATTGCTTCCACTGGATGTCAACAGTCTCTAGACAGTGTTTGGTGATGTTAGGTTGCTCTGGATGGTAATAGAAGAAGAATTTCGAACTAGTCATCGGATGTAAACAGAAGAGGATGCGCGTTCATGGGCTCGCGCGCGCGCTGTGGTTTTTTCCTTTCCTATCGTCCAGTTTATAATCCGGTTGAAATATTATAGTAAATATACATGAAAGTGTTCCTAAGGATACATTATCAATGATGTTTGATTGTTCTTGGACAAGTGTATAGGTATAGGTTGAACGCGTTCTCTTCACGGTTCAATGGGCGAGTGGACGCTGTATTTTCTGAACATAACGCGCCAACCAGAGATTTATGGATATAATAAATGACTTTCTCTAACAAAAGAACCATTGGATGTCTTCGTTGGACACTTGGGAAGCCCTCAGCAGAAGTTCATCAAAGGTAAGGGATTTTATATTAGCGATTTTATGCGTTTTATGAGACCCGCGTTGGTTATGGATTTATGCTAATGCGAGGGGCTATCCTCAAACAATCAAATGTTGTGCTTTCGCCGTAAAGCCTTTTTGAAATCTGACAACGCTGTGATATTGCCAAGAATCAGAGCTTTTGATGACTATGCAACACTTGTATATTGATGAATGTTTAATAATTAAACTTTTGGATTTTGAATTTGGCGCCTTACATTTCACCGGGTAGTGTCGGTAAGTAGTTAAGGGCTTGTAAGTAAGCATTTCACTGTAAGGTCTACTACACCTGTTGTAATCGGCGCATGTGACAAATAAAATGTGATTTAAACACGCGTGTTAGCCCAAAGACTGGCAGATGCCGATATTGATCTGGTATTGATGGTTTCATCTTACCGTCCAAATGCATTGTTTGCAACCGGCAATACACACGTATCCTCCTTGGACCGGTTCGTACCTAAAACATTCTCCATTCAGGCTGCAAAGGCAGAAAAAAACGGTGAAAGTATGTGTACCTTATTTATGAAACACCATTTTCCACCACCATGCTAGTGGCTAATGCTACTTCCTGATGTTGCGCCCTGCGTTCAGACAGGGGTAAACAGAATGCTGCAACCTGATTGGCTGAACACGATACGCAACATTCGTGACTAGCATTTCTAGGCATTAGCCACTTTAGCATGGTGGTGGAAAATGATGTTTCATAAAGAAAGTATGCATATTTTCCCCGTTTTTTTCCCACCTTCTCACCATTCAATCTAGTTAAGAAGGAAATCAACGCCTTTGCAGCCTGAATGAATAATGTTTTAGGTACGAACCAGTCCACGAGGGATAGGAGTGTATTGATGGCTGCATTCAATGCGTTTGGACGGTAAGATGGAAAAGACTCAAATCAGCATCTGCCTGCGTGTATACACAGACACAGGCCCACACAAGCACGCAGGCACACACACACACACACACACACACACACACACACACACAAAATCAAATACATTATTCAATTCAACCAAACATTAAAACGTTCTTACATAATGAAGGTTGAAGTCTCACCTGTAGAAGAGCACATAGGCCTCAGCATTCTGCACCACAGTCTCATGGACCTCCGTTACATACTGGTCATCAAATTCATACCACTGACCGTTAATCACGTTCTGACAGTACGCTATGTAGTGACCACCTATGGGAGAGAGAGAGAGAGAGAGAATAGGAGGAAAAAGACAGGAAGAGATAAGAGGGGGGCAGTGAAAAAGAGGTTGAGTAATGGAATTGCAGAAATGTAGATAGTGAGCTATGAAGAAAACACCTGACACACTAAGACTATGCTGCGGTGAAACACAACCAATATCAGCCAAACAAACGTGAAAAATAGCTGGAGGGAGTCTTTAATGTTAGGTAATTCAGTCAAGGGTCACCCACTGCCTGCGGTGCCATGGTGACAGATGACGGACAGCAGGTCATAGGTGGTGATCTGGGAGGGGCTGTCCTTGGCCAGGAAAGGTCTGAGTTCGAGGCCCTCCAATGGGAAGGCCACGTGGCTGTTGATCTTGAAGGAGTACATCACCTCGTGGCGAAAACGTTTCAGGTGGATGCACAGGATCTGAACACACAGAATTTTCATTATGAATATTTTCTTTCAGGAAATCTATAAGGTTGTTCCATTTGATTTCAAATCACTTTTTGACTGCACCCCTTTTGATTTGAATGAAACCTTCCATACATATTTGCTCAGATTTGGTCAGAAAGTGACTTTTTGGAACTGATAAACGTACTAAAATTGACATTTCTACTTGGGAAGGTACCACAAAGATGGTTGGAGGTTTACACAGAGAGTGTTGACTTGGGAATATCAGTTGTTTTAAATTACACTGTCAATCTTCCATTGGAAACCTATTGAAACCATTGATATATAGATAATAGAATAGACACTCCCATTTAAAGAGCCACTGAACACGCCGATTGGCACGTGTGTTATTCTGTTGCTCATAAGAAAAACTAGACTTCAGTCTGGTAGGTGTGTTTTCTAACCGATTCCATGTTTGGTTAAAGATGTTCACCCCCCATGAGACACTGTAGACACGAAAGCCTATTTTACTTCCTCAAAATCCCCAGAATGAATCTCAGATCAAATTAATTACAGATTTCTTGAGTTTACGTTTTTGCCAAGGATGTGTTAGTTGCGCAATTTTTCTTTAACTAGGGTGTTTGGTGCAGTATTTCTCTAGTAAAAGAATGTGTTGTCTTATGTAAACAAAGTCAGAGCTGCTGGGCATGGCTGTCTCACTGTCTATGCTATTGGATTGAGAGCAATCACAGCAGCTGTTCACCCCATGTTAGTGGGCAAATGGACATTGTCAAATCAAAACTCAATCTTATTTTACTCGTTGTGACGCACAGATGTTCCAAACTCTGTTTTAGACCAGACTGACTGTGACCAAAATGATCCTCTTTACACTTTGTAGTAAATTTTGACACTAGAATAACGGTTCCTGACTCATATTGATGCCGTGAAGGGATTCGTTGCTTTTTAAAGGCAGTCGCTCTTTAAGTTGATATTCAACAGCGGTGGACCGGCAGCAAGCTTTGTGGTAGTAAATTGGAAGTTTAAAATTAAAATTCTATTATTTAAAATGTCAATTGTGTACCAGCAATTATTATGTTTTTACCCCTTTTTCTCCCCATTTTCGTGGTATCCAATTGGTAGTTACAGTCTTGTCTCATTGCTGCAACTCCCATACGGAGAGGCGAAGGTTGAGAGCCATGCGTCCTCCGAAACACGACCCAACCAAGACTGACTGTGACCAAAATGACTGCTTCTTGACACAATGCCCGCCTAACCTGGAAGCGGAGGAAACACAGTACACCTGGCGACTGTGTCAGCGTGCATGTGCCCGGCCCGCCACATGAGTTGCTAGAGCGCAATGGAACAAGTACATCCCTGCCGGCCAAACCCTACACAGAACTCTACATGGAGAGCTGGCTACTACGACAAACCATGCACGCTGGATATGCTGATCAAACTTTCTCCAGCTAGCAGCCTAGTGCAAGTTTGTTTGAATGGCCATACGGTAGCTAGTTAGCCAGCTTGTTGATGAAGTTGTACGGCACCAAAGTTATGGGACTGTTCTCATAAATCAGCATCTGACTGACAGATGGCACTGTGCCTCACTACTTTGTAACATTTGGCCAATGCGATAACATCGCAGAGACCAGTCAGCTGTGCTGTAGAAGTCAGCGCACTATCACGGCAGAACAGATATCATGAAAACTAATTTATGCATAGCTAGACTAGCTAGAGGGAGTGTTCAGCATTGAGTGTGTGAACTGGCATTGTTTGCATCCCTGCCTTTCCTTTCATATGGATTGATTTGAGACTGGTTCAACCAGCAAGAAGACACTAGCATCAGCAAGCTAATTTTCGTGCACATTTTGAATTTAATAAATATTGATTCTACCACCACAAAACACCTTAGATAGATGAAGAATTAGGTAGTGAAGACTTTCTCATGAAAAACGTTTATATATTATCTACAGGTTCATCGTTTTTAAGGTAAGAATTACTCAGACTCTTTTGAGGATGAAAGGGGGGTTCAGTGGACGATGTCACCTTCGTAACATTTTTGATTGTTAGGACAGCATATTGTAGCCAAACTTATTTTTAGCTATCCCATGAGTGTTTGCGAGTTATCAGACAGATCAGTGCAGATGGTCATCGCGCCATCTGATGTGAGACAATGAAAAAATATTTATTTGAATATATGTTTCTCTGGAGACATAATATTAATATAATATATACATATTATCAGAGGGTAGAGGGGGACCTGTTGCAACATGAGTATGACCGTGTACAAAATTGAAATTACCTTATATGTACACAGTGCATTCGGAAAGTATTCCAACCCCTTGACTTTTTCCACTTTGTTACATTACAGCCTTATTCTAAAATGTATTAAATAGTTATTTCCTCATCAATCTACACACAATACGCCATAATGACAAAGCAAAAACAGGTTTAGAAATTTGTGCAAATTTATAAAAAAACAAAAAACAGAAATACCTTATTTACATAAGTATTCAGACCCTTTGCTATGAAACTCGCAATTGAGCTCAGGTGCATTCTGTTTCCATTGATCATCCTTGAGATGTTTCTACAACTGTATTGGTGTCCACCAGTGGTAAATTCAGTTGATTGGACATGATTTTGGAAAGGCACACAAACTGAGCAATTGGGGGAGATGGGCCTAGGTCAGGGAGGTGACCAAGAACCCGATAGTCACGCTGATTGGAGCTCCAGAGTTCCTCTGTGGAGATGGGAAAACCTTTCAGAAGGACCACCATCTCTGCAGCACTACACCAATAAAGCCTATATAGTAGAGTGGCCAGACGGAAGCCACTCCTCAGTAAAAGGCACATGACAGCCCGCTTGAAGTTTGCCAAAAGGCACCTAAAGGACTCTCAGACCATGAGAAACAAGATTCTCTGATCTGATGAAATCAAGATATAACTATTTGGCCTGAATGCCAAGTCTCACATCTGTAGGAAACCTGGCACCATCCCTATGGTGAAGCATGATGGTGGCAGCATCACGCAGTGGGGATGTTTTTCAGCGGAAGAGACTGGGAGACTAGTTAGGAACGATGGAAAGATGAACAGAGCAAAGTACAGAGAGATCCTTGATCAAAACCTGTTCCAGAGTGCTCAGGACCTCAGACTGGGGCGAAGGTTCACCTTCCAACAGGACAACGACCCTAAGCACACAGCCAAGACAAAGCAGAAGTGGCTTCGGGACAAGTCTCTGAATGTCCTTGAGTGGCCCAGCCAGTAGCTGTGCAGTGACACTCCCCATCCAACCTGATAGAGCTTGAGAGAATCTGCAGAGAAGAATGGGAGGAACTCCCCAAATACAGGTGTACCAAGCTTGTAGCTTCATACCCAAGACTCGAGGCTGTAATCGCTGCCAAAGGTGCTTCAACAAAGTACTGAGTAAAGGGTCTGAATACTTATGTAAATGTCATTTCATTCATTATCAAACTGGTTTGTGCTTTGTCATTATGGGGTATTGTGTGTAGATTGATGAGGGGGTAAAACTACTTAATACATTTTAGAATAAGGCTGTAATGTAAAAAAATGTGGAAAAAGTCAAGGGGTCTGAATACTTTCCGACTGCTTAGTTGCAGTCAAAACAGCTGACAAGTCTGTCAGTGGTATGAATTATTGGTAGAACTGTAATACAGAAACCAGCTACCCTCAATGTATACATTTAGAAGAAAAATCCTATAATATTATATATGTGCAACGTATGATATTTTGGGTGCTATTACATTTGGTTTGAAGTGACTGAGAATACTGGCTTTTTGAAGCATCCTGCCATAGGCCCTACCACTCCCAATTTTTCATTAACAGCGATGCTAATGCTGGCTGTGGGGTATATGAATAAAAAAAAACGAAGCCACATTTTTGGTAAAAGTCTCTCTGGATCAATGGATAAATATCACTTTTTGTCAATAAAATTAAGTACATTTCACATTTTGGTGTACTGCCCCTTCGTTTTTTCCACATAGATATGACCGAATTAATATTTACTTAAAAATTACGCTAATTAAAATGATACTAGAATCAAATTATGGTAAACTAGCCTTTTAGCACTAATGTGGTTTGTACTTCGTTAAAAAGCTGCACATTATATAAAGGGAAAATTAATATTTCAGTTCTACAGGAAATGCAAATGAAGTGTAAGTTAACTAAAATAAGTCTGTTTTGGTTATTTCTTATTTTAGATAACATTAACTACATGTCTAATGCAGCTTTGATAAGAAATAAGCAGATATTTTGCTTTGATTGTTGATTTTTTCAATAGTTTCTTCTGGGGTCAAAATGTTGGTAATTGATGTACAGTTGAAGTCTGAAGTTTACAAACACCTTAGCCAAATACATTTAAACTCAGTTTTTCACAATTCCTGACATTTAATCCTAGTAAAAATTCCCTGTCTTAGGTCAGTTAGGATCACCACTTTATTTTAAGAATGTGAAATGTCAGAATAATAGCAGAGAGAATGATTTATTTCAGCTTTTATTTCTTTCATCACATTCCCAGTGGGTCAGAAGTTTACATACACTCAATTAGTATTTGGTAGCATTGCCTTTAAATTGTTTAACTTGGGTCAAACGTTTCAGGTAGCCTTCCACAAGCTTCCCACAATAAGTTGGGTGAATTTTGCCCCACTCCTCCTGACAGAGCTGATGTAACTGAGTCAGGTTTGTAGGCCTCCTTGCTCGCACACGTTTTTTCAGTTCTGCCCACACATTTTCTATGGGATTGAGGTCAGGGCTTTGTGATGGCCACTCCAATACCTTGACTTTGTTGTCCTTAAGCCATGTTGCCACAACTTTGGAAGTATGCTTGGGGTCATTGTCCATTTGGAAGACCCATTTGCGACCTAGCTTTAACTTCCTGACTGATGTTTTGAGATGTTGCTATCCACATAATTTTCCTTCCTCATGATGCCATCTATTTTGTGAAGGGCACCAGTCCCTCCTGCAGCAAAGCACCCCCACAACATGATGCTGCCACCCCCGTGCTTCACGGTTGGGATGGTGTTCTTTAGGCTTGCAAGCCTCCCATTTTCCTCCAAACATAATGATGGTCATTATGGCCAAACAGTTCTATTTTTGTTCCATCAGACCAGAGGACATTTCTCCAAAAAGTACGATCTTTGTCCCCATGTGCAGTTGCAAACCGTAGTCTGGCTTTTTTATGGTGGATTGGAGCAGTGGCTTCTTCCTTGCTGAGCGGACTTTCAGGTTATGTCGATATAGGACTAGTTTTACTGTGGATATAGATACATTTGTACCTGTTTCCTCCAGCATCTTCACAAGGTCCTTTGCTGTTGTTCTGGGATTGATTTGCACTTTGACAGAACGCATCTCCTTCCTGAGCGGTATGACGGCTGCGTGGTCCCATGGTGTTTATACTTGCATACTATTGTTTGTACAGATGAACGTGGTACCTTCAGGCATTTGGAAATTGCTCCCAAGGATGAACCAGACTTGTGGAGGTCTACAATTTTTTTTGTCTTAGCTGATTTCTTTTCATTTTCCCATGATGTCAAGCAAAGAGGCACTGAGTTTGAAGGTAGGCCTTGAAATACACCCACAGGTACACCTCCAATTGACTCAAATTATGTCAATTAGCCTATCAGAAGCTTCTAAAGCATTATATATTTTTCTGGAATTTTCCAAGCTGTTTAAAGGCACAGTCAACTTAGTGTATGTAAACTTCTGACCCACTGGAATTGCGATACAGTGACTTATAAGTTAAATAATCTGTCTGTAAACAATTGTTGGGAAAATTACTTGTGTCATGCACAAAGTAGATGTCCTAACCGACTTGCAGAAACTATAGTTTGTTAACAAGAAATTTGTGGAGTGGTTGAAAAACGAGTTTTAATGACTCCAACCTAAGTGTATGTAAACTTCAGACTTCAACTGCATGTAAAATATCTCGGCAGCTTGAGGGTTAACTTCTTAGAGAGCAGCGCATGAGGTGACCGTTTTGGAGACCCTGGCGTGGCCAAAGTAAAATGCCTCCCATTCAGGCCCAGAAAATAGGATATGCACATATTTAGTACCATTGGATAGGAAACACTCTGAATTGTGTTAAAAGTGTTAACCATTTGTCTGTGAGTAAAACAGAACGGATATGGCAGACGAAACCCCGAGGAATTTCTGTCCTGGAAAAAGTGGTTTTGACACATTGCTCATTTGGAACCCCTCCCTTATGAAAATGCCCTTATAAGGGCATATGAATGCAGTACCTATCGCTTCCTCTGGATGTCAACAGTCTCGAGACACTGTTCAGATTTTGTTTAGATGCTTTTAGAGCAGAGAAGAAGAGGAATCAGGAAGTGCCCCCAGAGATGTCAATAGAAGAGGACGCGCGCTCTCGCCAGGCGCGCTCTGTGGTTTTTTCCTTTCTTATAGCCCAGTTTATATTCCGGTTGAAATATTATGCTATTTCTACATAAAAGTGTTCCTAAGGATACATTTAAAATGATGTTTGGACAAGTTTATAGGTATAAGTTGAACGAGTTCTCTTCACGTTTCAATGGACGAGTGGAGGCTGTAGTTTCTGATTATAACGTGCGAACCAAACGGAGATTTATGGATATAATACATTACTTTTTCTAACAAAAGAACCATGGATTGTCTTCGTTGGACACTTGGGAAGCCATAAGCAGAAGTTCTTCAACAGGTAATTGATTTGTTTTCGTTGTGAAATATGTTTTGTGTGAACCGTGAAGGCTAATGAATTCATGGTAATGGCAAAAATATGTTAGGTGCTACCCTCAAACAATCAAATGTGGTGCTTTCACCGTAAAGCCTTTTTGATATCTGACAACGCTGTGATATTGCCAAGAAGCAGAGCTTTTAATGACTATGAAACACTTGTATATTGATGCATGTTTAATAATTCAACTTTTGGATTTTGAATTTGGCGCCTTGCATTTCACCTGGTAGCGTCGGGAGTGGGGCGCTAGCGCCCCAGCGCACCTTGCTGCTCCTTAAGAGGTTAAAAAACATTTATTTCAAGAAATGATCAAATCGTTTGAAAACCCTGTTTGTAAGCTTTTAAATTATATCAAATTCAATCATTAATATTTTCCAGTGATGAAGACTTGGATGTCTTATGGTATGGTGGGTATGCAAAATGGGTCAACTTTGAGCACTTCTATCTCCTGAATGTTTTGGCATTCAGGTCCAAAAAGTTACTTTCTGACCACTTCTACCATATGTATGGAAAGTATGTATGGAAAGTGTTGTTCAAATCAAAAGGGGTTCAGTCAGAAAGTGATTGAAATCAAATGGAACGACCCTATAGATTTCCCGAAAGAACATTTATAATAAAAATCAAGGAAATGTCACAACTTAGGCATCTTCAATCATTTTGATAAGGTCGTTTTATCTTCTATGCAGGATGTCAAAGTATGATATAATAGAAGCCGTTACCTCAGGTAGCCGAAGTACTTTGCAATATTTTACACCATTTCTCAATCTGGAAGGTGAGTGAAAAAGTATTAAAATGTGTGTTGTGTTATAATGTGATCTGTTTAACCAACTAGACATATTGATCTTCTACTGCTAAAATGATCTACAAATTCCACAAATACTTACTTTTTACACCTTTCACAGCTGTACATGTTGTCCCCTGCAAAACAATGAATGAAGAAATTACTGACCATTTATTTAATGTTCTGATTATGAATGGATCATACAGCTGAAATCTAGGCATCTTATTAGACAACAACTTTATCTTGACTAGTTTACCTTTGAGCTCATCAGCGGCGAAGAAGGCGGCGAGGCAGTCCTCCAGTGTGACCATAGGACCCCAAAACCAGCTGGGGATACAGGACACCACAAACCTGCAGAGGGGGAGACATGGGGGGGTTGAATACATAGTAAGCACAATGTGGCTGTTACATATCCTTTCATACTTGTTACAAGATTAATACATAGATGACGTTGGAACTGTGTCTAGCCAGCCGGACAGAGAGACAGCGCTAACTAGCTACTTCTTTGAGAGTCAACTACAAGTCGGCAGGGGAGGAGGAAGAAGTGAGGCAGATGCTCGATTCTCCATAATGCTGCTGTGTGAACTTTATGTATTGAACTACCGCTATCAATGCGGGCGGCGAGTCTGCATGATCGGAGTCCCCCAACTATGCTGGGGAAGTCCTGCTCTATCGCACTCACGGTTGTGTATGATGTTATTGACCTGTTTATTTGTGTATCCTCGTCCCCAGGCTGGAAGGAAGTATCTGGTGACAGACTATTACTATTTGTGCCTGGTGGGTCTACTGTGTAAACTGTTTATGTTGTTCTTGTTTTTTAACCAATCCAAACAAGAAGTTCCCTCGCAGAAAAATAAAGTTAATATAATATAATCCAGATAGAAATTCATTAAATAGAGCTGACACAATTCCTTGTTCTACATGACATCATACCTGTTCTACACCACACACTCCCGGTCTACCTCCATCCCCAGCACCCCAACCCTCCAGCCCCATCCCCATACCCCAGGGCTCCCTCACCTACGTATGGAGTCCATGATGTAGGTGATCCAGCCCTGGGAGCCGTAGACGTCCAGAGACACCCCGGTCTTGGCTGGGAGGTTCTGATGGATGGAGGAGTGTAGCTTGGCCAGGTCCTCCTTACCTGGGATGGGCAGGGACAGGTCCTGGAAGGTCTCCACTGTGGTCGACACCTATAGGGGGAGAGCAGAGATGAGGAGGGGACAGCCAGAGCAAGCGAGAGATGGTCTCAACAATCTGAACAGTGATAATCCAAACAAGCAGAATCCATCATATTCATGGATAAAGTAGGATCAAGTTTAGGCATAAGAACATAAAATGTCTATAAATTGCAACACGTCAACGTTCAATATGCATGTGACAGTAGTGTGAGGTTTCAATAGAAGAAGTGGAGCTGAGTTATGTAAATGGCGCACCCTTGTGTTACGACACATGACACACAGCTCACCCTGTCACAAGTCAGACACTGGACCAGGCTGAGGATTGAGCCGTCGAAGATGTCTGAGATGATGCTACGGTAGCGAGACTGCTTCTGCTTCTTGGCACCCAGGAACAGCTGGGCTGTGGAGGATTATGGGAAATGTAGTTTGTGTATGAGGGGGTAGAGTGTGTGTGTGTGTGAGAGAGAGTGAGCGCACGTGACAGTGTGTATCTGTGTGTCGGTAGACTGCGTGACAGAATGTGTTTCTGTACGTGTATGTGAATTGACCAGAACCCCCTACCTTTCTTAAAAGAGTATGCGGGCCCTGCAGAGCGGATGGGGCTTGAGCGAGTGGAGCTGGGGGAGAGTTTGGGGTGCAGTTCCTGGACAGTACAGACGGGGCTGCAGGGGCGAGACTGGGGGCGCTTCTGCATCGATGCCTCATTGTCTGGCTCTAGGTAGAGGTGGGTAGGAGAGGAAAAGGGGGCTTTAGGAGATTACTCACACATCACTACAACAGGTCACTCCACACACAGAAACAGACACACAGAGACACACACATGTACACTTAGTTGCTCGCGCACACACTTACATATATTTTTTTTATGTTCTACTTCCACCATTACCAGGCCCCCACCTGGAGTGCTGTTGCTCTGCGTCTGCCCCTGTGTCTGACCCTGTGGCCTAGGGCTAGGGGGGGTCCCCTCCTCCTCCTCCGCTCCCCTCACCAGACCACCCTCTTCGGCTGCTGTTGTATCCACATCCGCGTCCTCGTCCATCTCCTGGGAGCCCCCGTGGAGGGGCGAGCCAAACACCCTTTTCTCCTTCAGCCTCTCTTTCTCTGAGATGGGCCCCCCTTTGCCTACCCCTCTGCCCGTGCCTGTCCCCCCTCCTCCAACTCTCGGCCCACACTCGTCCTGAATGAGCAGCTCGGGCTCCCCCAGACCCCCTCCCTCCCCCCGGTCGCTGCTGGCGCCCGAGTCGCAGGAGAGGAACTCGTCCTCGGAGGGGGAGCGGTCGCCCCCGTCCCTCCTCTCATCCCCCTCTCCTCCCCCGCCACACTCTGACAGTGGCTCTTTGAGCTCCTCATGGAGCTGGTCCATCAGACAGCGCAGGAACTCCTGGGTGTCCTACAGTAGAAAACACAGAGGGAGAGTGTGCTGAGCAGTCCTATACACTGAGACGTGTGTGTGTGTGTGTGTGTGTATAGTGCGGACAGTATTGTATGAATGTTCCCAGCAGCTCCTAGGGACAGACAGAGACAGCCATTGAGACACAAATGCTTAACCACACACAGGCTTAACTCAACACTATTTTTAGATTGAGATAAATGGATTTTCCACAATCAAAACCAAACAAGTAAAACACACACAATCCCATTCCAAATCAATCCAACATTGATGAACGGATTTCATCTGGTTACTGTGGGTTAGTTAAATAATGTCTGCATCCCAAATAGCACCCTATTCCCTATATACTGCACTGCTATGGCCCTGGTCAAAAGTAGTGCACTACATAGAGACTAGGGAGTCATTTGAGACGCACACCACTTCATCGTCTTGGCACCACACTTCAAGATGCCAATCAGCTACACAACAATCAATCAACCAATCCAATTTCATTGTCCCCAGAGGGAAATTCGATTTGAGGTAACAGGGGTGATTTGGGAGGGATGAGAGGGGACATAGGGAGAGGTTGGTTAGGTCAGGGGTCAGAGAGAGGGGCCGGAGGGCTAGGGGTTGGGGAATTGTTCTGTTCCCTACCTGCTGGGAGCTTGCCCCTACCTGCTGGGCGTAGCCACGGAACATGGGGTTGACCAGCTTGATGCCCTGGGAAAGACTGGTGGGGACTACGTAACTGGGCCTGGAGCAGAGAGAATGGAGAGAGAGGAAAGAGAAAGTCTGTTTTTTCTTCTATTACATAAGTCAGACAGTATCTTGCTGCATTCTTGGATATCATCTTATAAATCTCTATTGCAACAATGTGCACACTGAGAGGTACTCTACAGAGAGATAAGTACTGTAACAGAGATAAGAAATATAGTGTCATGTGTGTATGGTACCGTTTCTTGTGCCAGAGCTCAGAGATCAGTTTTTGGTAGCTTTTACACAGTGCAGGCTTTTTGTCAGTCCGCACCAGTCCACTGCAGTCCAGGAAGAACTGTGTGAGAGGAGGACTGGAGAGGAGGGAGATTAGAGGAGAAGAAATAAAGAACTGATCAGTCAATGTTCAAATCTATGAAAACGAATACAATCCCTTCTGCTGAGATGAAGGTACACATGCACGAGCACACGCTTGCTCGCACACTCATTCACACTCAAACATTTCAGTGACAGGTCTCAGAAACATGTCAATCTATCTGCCATAAATCCCCAGACTAATGAGGAAATAAGTCACCTCACCAGTTGGACAGGGCTTGAAGTGCTGCGTTCATGTAGCAGGAGTTACCAATATTCTTCATCCCTGTCAGACCTTTGAGAGGATGAGATGTAGGTTAAAAAAAGCTCTAATAACATCATACAGGTATATTTATAACATTAGGACTATATGGTAAGGCCACTCTACTGTGTTTACACATAACATTTGGAGAACATGCATGACACAGACCCTGTCAATTAATGATGACCTTCAGTCTATTACTGTTACTTAACTGGATCTAGTACCTGGTCTGGTACCTATTCTTAGGCTTAAAAACAATTATATTTCTCCTAACCCTGAGCTAGCATCATCTGGCTCTCAGATCATTTGGGATGTCTCTGCCCAAATCAGCTTGGCATAATTCACTAAGGAATAGACCTGCAAAGCCTGTCAAAGGATGAAAGAACCAATTCTACAGAGTTCTATACCTTGACAACTGGCCAGTGCCTGATTGATGTTACATTTGTAACATAATATGTTAAGCTGCAGATCATATTTGATAGCTATGGTTGTGTCATCCATAAAGATAAAAAATTAAATGATGTAATGCTAAGGGTATCAGTTTAACTGTGGATATGCTGGACTATAGTTTTTACTGTTAATGAATAGATGCCATGACGATGAGAGAAGGGGGTCTGAGGTTACCTCTGGGTTTGAGCTCATCCTCCTCCGACCACTCTTCTTCGGCTACCGCGATAGGGACTGCCTTCAACGGGTGGTGGTGACTCACTGGTTGATGAACTGCATCCTGGGAAAGTAAGTAATCGTTAAAAACAACAAATAATGACATCAGTGTCTGCCTGTGGAAAGCCAATTACACAATAGAACGTAGGCTGCATTTCAGCTCACAAGTGTCAATTGTGAGCTAATCAAAATTAAACAGAATAGTTTAGTTTAGTAAAACGTTATATTAAATAAATGCTTTATACATAGTACATAATACAGTAATCATGAATAGTTTATTAATGTTTACTAATGAAAGATAAGACGGCGTTACCCATATTTGATATAGGGCCCATCCCAAACACCACCCTATTCCCTATATAGTGCACTAATTTTGACCAGAGCCATAATGGCACATAAACATAGTATAGTTGAATATAATTCAGCTGACCTTTGTGCGATGGCGTACCTGGTGTTCCATAGCTTTACAGTGGTGGGGAGTGTGTGTGGCAGACATTGCAGGTACGACTGCAGGCCTCTGCTCCAGAAACACCTCCCTCTCACACACATAGCACCAGATCCTGAAAGTGGTCAGGTTCACCGTCAGGTTGTGTTTATTTGCCTTGGGGGATGAGCGCGCACACACACACACACACACACACACACACACACACACACACACACACACACACTAAGCTTTGAAAAACGTTGTTGCATGCTTTCTAGAAATGGCATCTCTCTCTACCCAAGGAAAAAACTCACCTGTGCATGTAGGGTGCTGTGATCTGAAAAGGATTCTCCACAGCCAACATATTGACACTCGCTCTGACCAAGAGAAACAAAGTAATACATTAGACATAAACATCTACGGGGTAAAACAAATATATATATAATCCATCTGAAAAAGTGTTATAAAAGTGTCATAATAACACATCCTGAGAATTATGTCATGGCCTTTGAATCTATCTCAAAATATTTTGAGGAAAAACAGACCCACAGAAAACCCCTGCTGTTTACCTGCAGACAGGCCCAGAGGTTGGGACCTCCCAGTCCACATGACTGGCAGGTTCCCTTCAGAACATGACAGAAAACAAACAGTATTAGACAACAATCTATGCTGAAAAACAATCATACAGCACCATCTCCTATGTGATTCTGTCAGACCACCAGAATGTCTTCAACAAAAAAAAAAAAGACATTTTGCAAAGGCAAATGTAGAAGACGTGACTCAAAACTAAAAGACATGCATGACTTGTCACAAATTGCATCCATTCCATACATATTCCAGATGCTCGTGAAACCATTCACGCTCACCTTGGATTTCTGCAGAAGCTCCTCCTTGGTGACCTCCCCTATGGAATTCAGGTGGGGACAAATGTCCCCCTGGTCACTCATGTTCATTTAACTTCTTCTAAAGATCAAATAATAAACAAAAAGGTATTAATCTATGATATTTTGTATGGGCAGGTAAAACATGAAATGGAAGCAAGCTGACACAGTCAAAGGCTACAAGCAGTTACACTTCAATCAAGGTGTGTGTCTAACTGTGTGTCTAAAAGTCAGCTATTACAAAATGTATGGAGAATTCGTGATAGGAGGGAATTCAGCTACCAATGAAGCTCTTTGATTTAGCTACCCGGCTACTCTACTCACTCAAACAAAGCTTTGAACTTGCTGTTGCATTCACTGTTGGGTTGTTCCATATGATTTCAATCACTTTCTGACTACACCCCTTTTAATTTGAAAGAAACCTTTCATACATGTTTGCCCATGGTAGAAGTGGTCAGAAAGTGACTTTTTGGATCTGAGTGCTAAAACATTCAGGAGATTTAGGTGCTCAAAGTTTTAATCACTGACAAATATATCATTTGAAAGCTTACAAACAGGGTTGTCCAACTATTTACTGATTGTCATTATTTATTTATTTTACTTTTCACGTTAATTATCTAAAAACGTGTGAACTCCGATTTTTTACATGTTCATATTTGTTGTAGCTTAGACCCTATTTACAGCTTCTGAGGTGTTTGTGTTGGGCCCACCATTGGCTGAGACACAGCATACTCTTTAATACTGGGAAGGTGTCGTGTATTGGCTGATAAATGTACTAAAATGTGAATCTTTGAAATAGTACCACAAAGATAGTTGGAGGTCCACACATCAGAGTATGTTCACTTGCAATGGAATATCCATTGTTATAAATTAAACTGTAAATCTTCCATAGGTAACCTATTGAAATCATAGAAATATTGATAATTGAATAGACATTCCCATTCAAGTTTACATTCAATGGTGGGTGGACGGGCGGCCATCTTTCTGGTAGTAATTGGACGTTTTAATTCAATTTAAATGTTAATGGTGCACCAGCTAAATTGCAGTGGTCTGAATTGATAGGTCCAAACTGTGAATAATATTTCAATGTTGAAATAACACCCACCCTGTATTCAAGAGTATGCTGTGTCTGATGATGGGCACAACGCGAACACCTGAGCTGATGTAAAATAGGGCTAAAATACAACATTTGTGAGAAATAAAATGATAATTGATGTCAAAGGTTAAATAACAAAAAGATTATAATAATATTTCAAGAAATCATAGAATAGTTTGTACACTTTCAAACTCAACAGTTTGATATTAAACTAAAACTCAACCAGAAAGATATGAAATCCATGTTTTGTATTGAGCGAGGTTACTCGCTATCTTAGCTGTCGCACATCTAGCATTTCCCATTATCTTGCAAGAACTAGTCGTTTAACACAAAACATGGATTGAATATCTTTCTGAATGTTTTTTGTGGAACCACCTGCAACTGGAAACTGACATTTTCTAAGATAATTCATTCTACTTTCAGTGAAAAAAAGTAAGTATAGCCACGAACAGGTGTGTTGAAAAATCTATGGTGGCGGTTGTATGGGGCTTTCCTGTAATGGACACCAAAAATATTTGATTATCCAATGCTGTATATAAACCCTGGGATTGTAGATGCTATATATTGGCCTATGTATTGGCCATTGAGAGGCTTTGAAGCCATTGATCGGCCATATTGCCACTTCCCAGTAGGAGCAGTCCTCCATAGAAATTAATGGAATTCAACAGTATTTAAATCAAATGTTAAGGACAAAATTACATGTATTTAACTAACATTATTAGTCATCTAAAAAAATTACACTTGTAAGGCTGTTTTAATATAAGTTTTTTAGCTCACATAATATAATTTAAAAGTATGTATTAAGGTGTCTGTAATATAATACATTTGTCAAAAACGAATGTAGACATTAATAAATGCATTTCTATAGCTTCCAAAACATTGTTTTACGACGGTGAGGGAGTGCCAAGCTGGAGGCACAGTGGATTCAACACATCGCCCCCTATTAGTCATCTAGTATGTGTGTATGTATGTATATAATTGGTTTGTCACATTATCTGGCATACAATTTGCACGTTCATATTGCTAAAGAGGTCTAGGGTTCCCACATGGCCATATTACAGCGGTTGTTTACGACAAACAGACGGAAGACAGTTGGCCTGTGCTAACTTGTTATCTGCGTCTCCGAACACCTGTGTGTAAACAGACGGACGCCACAACAGTGATGTCGCTGAAAAATACTGGTGGCTGCAACTGTGTTAAACATTATACAATAACTGTATATTTTGCATTTGTGAAATTATTTTGATGTAATATTAAAACAGTGTGCTTTATGTTTCTAGAACCGTACGGTAATTGACAATTGAGAATCGATTCCGGTTAGACGG
This sequence comes from Hucho hucho, assembly GCA_003317085.1. NCBI lineage: Eukaryota > Metazoa > Chordata > Actinopteri > Salmoniformes > Salmonidae > Hucho > Hucho hucho. The sequence continues at coordinate 100,613 of QNTS01004257.1, read as the reverse complement.
AGTATTTGGCTGCGAGCCAATTCGCTTCATGAAAGGTCCTTGGACTATAAGGAGTAAAGTCAGGTTCCTTTAGTCCATTATTGGGCTAGCGTACAATCTGTAGCTACCAAAATGGGTCAACTTTGAGCATCTCTAACTCCTGAATGTTTTGGCCTTTCGGTCCAAAAAGTCACTTTCTGACCACTATTACCATGGCCGGGCAAACATGCATGAAAAAGATTTCGTTCAAATCAAAACGGGTGAAGTCAGAAAGTGATTGAAGTCATAGGACGTCAACCCTGTAGCTGACTGCCTGACATTCCTTAGGCATTATAGAAATGGATGATCAATGAATTCATCATCTAGCTTCCGCATACCAGCCAACATAGGCATATTGTTTCAGAATGAAATCAGACATTTTTCTGCGCAATGGTTTGGCCACCGAAATGACAGCTCTGCTGCAAACTTGGAAGGCCCTGTTTTCCTCTCCAGACTAGCATCAGGCATTAAGTATGACAACAAATAAATGCATTGCCGGAATTATATTTACCAACACCAGGCGATGTCAGAACAGTTCATTTACAATTCCGTTAAAGATAGGCAAACAGTAAGTTAACGTCTAACTAGTGATTGTACGCCAGCTAGCTACTGTAACGTTACTGTACTACGGTTAGGTGCTGCTGTCGTACAGAATGGTTTTACGTCAGTTTTGTTATGCACAATGTCAGCAAGAACGGGAACTATGGGGGGTGATAAGGGACATATATAAGCCTAGGCAACGGTACCACCTGACATGTCAGCAAGAACGGGAACTATGGGGGGGTGATAAGGGACATATATAAGCCACCTGACACGACGCCAACGCCTTCCTAACGTCTGCGTGACTCCTGCGTTCCGTGTCTGACTTACATGACATGATACCAACGCCTTATGCTTCGAACACACCGACGGTGATATTGCACCAGTGCTGCAAAACATTGTGTGCAGCTATGCAACTAGTGATATATTTTGCGGTTGGACACATGGAGAGAATCATGTTCGCAGTATACTCAAAACCGTGTCTTTTTGACACAACTGCTGACAGCTACAGGGACATAAACACAAAAAATGCTGCTTGGAGACAAGTGTCCACAATAGGTGGATTGCCAGGTCAGTTTAGTAGTGAGCTTGTGCTAGGTGTGGCTAGTTAGCTAGCTAGCTAACCTAGCCAATGAGGTGTGTGTATGTGAAAGAAATAGTAATATAAATTATGCTAGTTACTACCCCTGATAATTTGCCCAAATAATCATGTTTGAAAGAGTGTGAATGTCAGATAAATAGTAATAGAAATGGTAGATACTACTACCCCTGAACATTTGGTCAGATAACCATGTATGTGTGTACAGTAGGTGACATGTCCATAATAGCTATCTAAAAACCATAGTTATGCTAGGTGGTTTGGCTTATGTTCATGTCTATGTAAAAGAAGACTGTAGGAGGAAGTGGAGAGGACTCAGGGACAGGTATCAGAGAGAGAGAAGGGCAGAGAAAGAGAAGAGGTCTGGGTCAGCAGCTTCAGGCCAGCAGCCTTGGTGCTTCTGCCACATTCTTTCTTTTCTGGATCCATTTATTGTGCCTAGGGCAACAAGTGGCAATTTTACAGCCAGACTCTTTACGTCATCCACAAGTGTGGGCGCCACCGGTGCAGCAAGAACCTCTACGTCGTTTACAAGTGAGACCACCGCCTCCACTGGTGCAGCGAGACCCTCTATGTCATCTTCTAGTGCGACCATCACCGGTGCAGCGAGACCCTCTTCAACGTCTACATCATCCAGAAGTATGACCACCACCGGTGCAGCCATGGAAGATGGTGAAATGGAGAAAGCACCTCTGGCCCTCACCGAAGTGACCACTGAGGACCTTGTTGAACAGGATGTGGCCGTGGAGACTAACAAGTGGAGAAATTAGGGGAGAAACATGGAGAGAAACGAAGAGGAACAACGTCACACCAGGCGCCATCGGCGGTACCAGCCCCTAGATCCACTCAACCCATTTTTTCAGCAGAGGCTCCTCCAAGCCGTCAAGTGGGATGCAGCCCAACCTGATGCTCACAGGAAGGATGAAGAGACCCTCTTTGCCATGAGCCTGGTGCCAACTCTGAAAGAGGCTGCCTCAGCAAAGAAAAGCAGCAGTCAAGGTTAAAATTCATCAGTTGCTTTTCAATGCCAAGTTCAATGGTATGTTTTTTTTCAACACAACACAGGTAGTGTCATAAGTATTGCGACAGTGAAGTAGGTCATTTTTACAGTATACTCATGTAGGCTAATTGGTATTTCAGATCAAAGGATTAATATGAGGCAAATGTATAGCTGTTGTTTCTGGGTTAGAAAATATCCTAAAACAGCTGTCTAAATATTTGCCTGTCATTCATCTTTTGATCTGAAATACAAATTCCATGAGTAAACAGCAAGAATGACCAACTTTACAACACTGTTCCAATATTTATGCCACTAACTACACTATACAAGCAGTATTTAGTTAACATAAATCTCACCTTTTATGGTGTTATATTATGTAATGCTTGTATGTGTTGTTTTTCTCTTCCCTTCCAGAGATGGAGTCAATTTAGCCAACCAGCTCACAGGAAGAACAGGAAGAGGAGAGTTGTCTGGTTGTTGTTTTGACCTCCTCCAATGGGCTTTGAGCAGGAGGTGAGGAGAGTCCTGCGAGGAATCAAGGAAATGCAACTGAGATTTTCCAACTGTCCTTATTCCTCTTACTATGTCCTTGTTAGTAGTTTCTCAATACTTAGGATAGCATTCATTATTAGTTGTACATAGATTGGATGACAATTGACTGAATTGACACACCGGAGAATTCAGATGCTCTTGTTCTTTTACAAGACTAAAGGTGAAATGTGTGTTTACCTGTATTGTGGCTACACATTCACTTTTAGTTTTTTCAGACACACACACACCCACCTCTATGTACCTCAGATCTCCAGTGCCCTGCCCTCTCTTTCTTTATGACCATGTCCGAAGTTCCCCTACTACGTCTAGGCTTTATGAGTAGTCCCTGTGTCTGTCTGCAATTGTGCCAAAAATACATGCTCTTGTTCTCTTACAGATTACAGGCTACACATACATTTTTGTATTTTTGCACACATATACACCTCTTTAAACAGCTTTTATTTTTTGTAACATTTTTACAACACACATACCTGTCTTGTTCTTTCCTGTACTTATTAAATTATGTTTTCAGTCAGTTTAATTTGTTTATTAATATCTCATTTAGACTTAATCTGTCTACTTCTTCCCTACACCTTTGCAAATCTTAGACAAGATGAAAGTAAAAACACATTCTCTTCCTACTTGTTTTTTGTTTTCCACCTGCATTTTGGCAGACCGGTGAAGATGGTGGTAAACTACTATTTGTATGGACCCTAGGTTACCTTTTCCCATTGTTATCATACTAACTGCATGTTGTATAACCTTAGAGGTCCTGCTCACCTGATGTACCAAACCAGGTGTGTATAATACTGATGTTAATGGGAGAGGGAAGGAGTTAAGGTGTGGTCTTTACTTCCAAATGAAGAGAGACAAGGAGGTATAAAATAATCTGTGGAAAAAATATATTTTATGGACAATGGTGGATGGTTCTTAAAATAACCTTGGTGTTAGGGGGCTCTTAAAAGAGCCCATTCACTCCACTGCATACTGCCATGGGACTTCACCTGCTGGCGATGAGAAGTAGGTGGTCAGGGAGTGATGCAGGTGGTGGAATCTCCAATGTGCCATTTTGAAGTACCTGGCCAAAGGGCAGAGTCCCGGAGGGTCCCGCCATCACTTCCCATGCCGTAAGCACCAACATCAATGACAAGGAAACAGTAGAAGGCATCTACAACAGCCAAGAGTACAATTGAATATGTACCCTTGTAGTTGTAGAATTGCGAACCCGAGCACGGTGGAGCCTGGATTACTACATGTTTCACGGGCAATGGAGCCAAGACAGTTGGGGAAATTCCACCTCTCCAGGAACTCGGCAGCAATGGCCCTCCAGTCTTCCTCCTTGGAGACAGGCATGTATTCACCAACCAGACAGTCCCAAATGGCTTGTGCCACAGAGGGGACAATGCCTGCCACCGTGGACCATCCAACTCCGAAGCTGAAGCCGATGGTCCTGTAGGAGTCCCATATCGCCAAGAATCTGAAATATTTCAAAATAATTATCACTATTGTCTGTAACTTGAAATTCCACCCAAATATTCTATCTACTCATATACCTACCTCATTACAGTTTATTATGCTCTACTAATTATATTGTAATACTCATCAACCATCATTAACAATGCCTTGAAACAGTACAATACAGTCTGACTATCAATTAACTGTAGCCCAGGCCAACTCTACTCTTAGAAAAAAAGGTGCTATCTAGAACCTAAAAGGGTTATCCGGCTGTCCCCGTAGGAGAACCCTTTGAAGAACCCTTTTTGGTTCCAGGTAGTATCCTTTTTGGTTCCAAGTAGAACCCTTTTTGGTTCCAAGTAGAACCCTATTCGGTTCCATGTATAACCTTTCCCCCAAAGGGTTTTACCTGGAACCAGAAAGGGATATTATCCTATGGGGAAAGCAGGACACATTTGGAACACATTTTTCTAAGAGTGTAAGTGATTCCAATAAGAAATTAATAAATGACTGTAACTGTCTTGAACAACAGGGGGTCCTGGAGAAGACTAGCCTACCTTCATCAGAGCAGAAGGCCCCCCACCTTTCTTTTCATTTGGTAACATTGCATTCTTAAAAAATTATTTTAAACCAACTTTGGGAAAAGCTATAGTCCTAATGAACATTCTATAAAAATACATCTCATGTCACATAGGAGCTATTAACTAGAAAGCCCTTTAGCTAGCTAGGTTGAACATAAATTATATCTAATATCAATCAATTGCGGTATCAAAGGATTTAAATATTCACTAGAATTTACCTTACCGGAGACAAATCGCCATGCGTTCAACTGGGCTGATGGACTCCCGGTAGTTGGTATCCATCCGGCGATCCTGGCTCCAACCATCTGGAGCAGGTGATCGAACTCGCTTCGGTCCAGACGAAAGTAACTTCGAAATTCCTCTCGAAATAGTCGAAGCTCAAGCTCTTGAATGAGACGGTGGAACTCCCCTGCATGCTTTCGGGACTTCAATCATCTCTGGACCCACACAGACCTACGCTTTCGGCGGGGCTGGTCCCAGCCATACAGCGCGATCAAAACCACCTTCCTCAGCGTTGGTCTCATTGTTGAAAGAGCCTAGTCTCTGCTATCTTGACTATTTATTATTGCATTTCGCTAAAAAACTATGCATTTGAGGGAAATTATATTATAGGCTCTCACAAATAAATGAATAAAATGTGTAAATAAATTATGCAATCAAACTGTTTTTATTATGTAATCCCACTTTTTTTTATGGATATGTGTGCAACAAAAATTAAACATTCACATTTTGCTACTTTCTGTCAAGTCGACGAAAACAAGTTTATGCATTCGTTCGATAAATCGAATGTATGCACCACACAGAAAGTACTCCAACTGCCTCTGCAACGCAATGCTGCAAGGCAAACGCAGCGTTACAAATTAATGTACTTCTGGTGTACCAAAAAGCAACACAGTCGGTGTTATTAACACATGCGTGGCGCCTGCATCGCGTGTTAATGAAAGTCATAATGTGCATAATTTAAATTAATTAAATCTCAACCATAAATGTTAGAAACGTAAATTTTTTCCCGTGCAAGCAGACATTCCGTTGAAGCCACCTTGAACTACAGTGTAGCCTACGGCTAGTGTATTTCCGGTTATCGCTAATGGTATGGAAAAGATGATGCCCAATCTATAGGTAATCTGTCTTTCCCTCAACACCTAATGGCATGGTATGTTATCTTATCTCGCTGTATACATATCGAAATGTTGTTAGCAAATCACAGACTGTGTTACCAGTTCCAAATCAGACAACCAATAAGAGTTGTGTCCACGGCATTCAGAGGAGTTCATATGCGCTATCGGGAGCCTTGGGATGTCCCTTCAGTCAAATAGAGCAGTTCATAGACTTTCCCAGAGGGTCCGTGCTATTCGAAATCCTTGGGATGTCCTTATCTTTATTAAGTATAAATGTATAAAATGGTTACGTTTAGTGTTAGTTTAGGGTTCAGGGTAAGGACGTCCCAAGGAATCCGGATAGCAGTGACCGTTCACAGAGAGAGACTGGCGCGGTATTTGAGAGCTAGGCGTCAACATAGACATTCATTTGTTCATTCTTTTTACAAGTGGCAGAAGCGATTTTCGAGTGTCTGCCCCAGATAGTTTCCTTATTAGAGACGATGAAAAGAATTACCAAAATGTCCTTGATCCAATTGAGGAGTAAATATGTAGCGGGTTTCTTATGTACCACAGGAGAACCAAGAAATGAGGCGCGACACCACAGCTGCCTTTTAGGCTTCTATGTTGATCTGCAATAGTATTATGAAAAGACAGGACAGGAACACATCAGTCTTCAATGCACCATCTGACAAGTTATTCTTTCTCTCTGTCTTTTCTCAGACTCGCACGATCACATTCATACATAAAGCCATAATGTAGAGTATAAAATAATAACAAATCCTTAATACAAAGAATGTATACTCTTAATTTGTAAACAATAGAACCATACCTGCAATAGTATTATGAAAAGACAGGACAGGAACACATCAGTCTTCAATGCACCATCTGACAAGTTATTCTATACAGGAGCATGAAGAAAGGTAAAACACATATCCTGTCTCACATCCCCAATATATTGCTAGATGCCTTCAGTGTTGACAGTATTAAAATACAACAACTCATGTACAAAAACACTAATACAAACAAGCAACATTGTGAAATCACCTTTATCCCATTCAGACCTAAGAGGGCTAAAACCACATCTCCCATAATGCAACGCTAGCATCAGTTGGCAGCTCGGCTAACCATTTGCTTCACAGAAAAGAATGCTAGCTAGCAATACTTTTTAGCATTGTAAACTACATCAATAACAACAATACAACTCTGAAAGTTAGATGTTTCAATAGCCTCACACTCCCTTATAACGATATCTACAGCATTAACCTTGGAACGTTTTATTTATTCCACGTTATGGACTTCTACAGAGGAGTAATCTGTAACATACCTTTCTCTCAGTATTTTCTCAGACTGAGGAGAACGGGAGCTACGGGTAGTACCAGGGTGTTAGTGGGTGTCGTAAGCACTCAAATAAAACGAAATACATTTAATGAAATAAAACCCGAAGATGTTAATATCATTCAGCTACTGTAACTGCCTACTTAACATCAACAGACAGCACTAGTAGTGCAACGATAAAAATATAGACACCAAAAGTAAAGTTCCTGGCGATCATAGCGATCTGACTCCCCCCTTCTGTCTGAACGTGGAATATTCCTGTTCGCGGGCTTTGGCCACTGACCCTTAACCTGGTTGTTCTTTTCTGCGTTGTGTACTATTGTAATAATTTGAAGTTTGATGGAATAACCATTTTAACTCTCCTACAAATAGGCTATATTTAAGTTGTGATATCGTTAGGAAATATTTAGGTCTACTGTGTTAAGGCAAATGTGGTTCAGAAAGCGGAGTAGACTAATGTACAATAATGTAATTTGATGTGCTAGTATTATTTATTTAACAGATTCATTCAATTGTAAATTAAATAACGTTTCATTGAAGAAGAGAAACTGGGAACAACATGCAACTTTGATCGAAGACCTAAAATCATGCCTAACAATAACGGTATCCTAATATTTGCAGTTGTATTTATTATGGATCCCCATACTCTTCCTGGGGTCCATAGTGTAGATACAGTAGTAGCCTATTCTACAACAATTAAACTGTATGTGCTAGTATTATTTATCTAATTTATCAATTAAATTGTAAATGTGGATGGGTACGCTATTTAATTCAATGATTACGTTATTGTACAAGGTAGATACAGGAGCACTCTATAGTCTACAATAACAATGTAATTGAATGTGCTATAGTATCATTTATTTAATTGATGATCACAATTGTTAATGGGGATGGGCAGGCTACTTCATTCAGTGAATACTGAATATATTGCTATCTCTGGGAGTATGTTAATGACGGCTTTTCAGCTGTTTAACTATGGCAATGTCAAACTAATTTCTAAATCTCTTTCTTTTAATCAAGATGTGATGAGCCAGAGCAACTAATCAGCTTCACTGCAGGTGCTCAACCCACCATCCTCACTGTTCTCCCTCCACAAGTAACCACATCCTCTTCTCCTGTTCAACTACTTTGCCACCACACTAAAAATGACTGTACATATACCCCTGTGCCATCTCAGTGTAACATGATCCATCCAAGACCTCAGCTGGATTCCTAAAATGAGAGAAATGTAAGCAAGATGCTATTGTGTGTGTGTGTGTGTGTGTGTGTGTGTATGTGGAGTTCCAAGTAAAGACTTGGCAAAGGAGATAGTGATGAGAGTGAGAGCATACAGTATGAAAATAAAGACCCCTTGGGATCTAAAATGAGTGTGGGGTGCCTCGTGTCTCCTTTTTGTCCGTTTGAGTATACTACAGTCACCCCTGGTGGAGGTTCTTGGAACACTACGATTTTACTCTGAGCAGAGGTTGACGAAAACCTTCGAAGGTGGTGGTGCTATGTTGCATGTTATCGAATACCAGGCTGATGTTTGAGTACAGAATCAAATGGTGTAAACTTAACAGGCTAAACTTGTTGAGAAAGGGGTTCCAACAGTGTTTGGCTATCACCTAAGAAGGATAACTTTTTGGTTCCATGTAGAACCCTCTGTGGAATGGAGCCCAAAATGGTTCTACCTAGACATAGAAGTGGTTCTACCTCGAACCAAAAAGGGTTCTCCTATGGGGACAGCGGAAGAATACTGTTAGTTTGTAGATAGCACTTTTTTATCTGACTGTAGGCCTATATTGCAGTCGTGGTTCCGTGGATATCTGAAAAATAAAATTCATTGGTGGTGGTGAGTTAATCATAAATACTATTAAACATCCCCACTACTATGGGACATCACTACAGACCCTGGTTCATTTCCAGGCTGTATCACAACCGGCCGTGATTGGGAGTCCAATAGGGCAGCGCACAATTGGCCCAGCGTTGTCCAGGTTAGGGTTTGGCTGGGGTAGGTCGTCATTGTAAATAAGATTTTTTTCTTAACTGACTTGCCTAGTTAAATAAAGGTAAAATAAAATATTTAAAAAACATGCAAACAAAAGATGATGTGTCTAACTTGCACCGTTATGGAATTATTAGGAGACTAGATACACTGCTGCTACATTGACCCCCCCCTCCATGTGGTTTGTACACTGCTGCTACTGTTTAGGAATATTGAATCAAAATATTTCACAGATACCAGAACATGTAAATGCAGTTCCATGGAAGAACTGCATGTCTCAAGGCTAGTCACAAGACCAGGTAAAGACTTCCCTCAGGCCTATAACAGCAGCACAGGCATACATACTGGAAAATCAACCATTGTGGTGAATTTTCACCTACACTACTCGCTGTTTATTATCTATGCATAGTCACTTCACCCCTACCTACATGTACAAATTACCTCAACTAACCTGTACCCCCGCACACTGACTCTGTACCGGTACCCCCTGTATATATCCTCGTTAATGTGTTACTTTTTATTTAAATTTTTTTTTACTTTAGTTTATTTGGTAAATATTTTCTCAAACTCTTCTTGAACTGCACTGTTGGCTAAGGGCTTGTAAGTAAGCATTTCACGGTAAGGTCTACACTTGTTGTATTTGGCACATGTGACAAATAAAGTTTGATTTGAAATAGCTAATCCTGGCTACCTATCTATTATTCATTTATTGAGGCAAGCAGATCAGAGATGTCAAGCTGGTACTCAAGCATATGCAATGTGTATGTGACACACATGTATGGTCATATTTTTGATGTTTTATTTTGTTTATTTTTCCTCCCAAGTGTATGTATATGTATGTTTAATGTATGTATATAATTACTTCTGTTAGGGGAGCTGTGACGTCAATGAGCTGTGACGTCAATGAAGTGAGATATTTAACATTTCTTCTTCATTATGGAGAATGACTAGTTCTGAAAACGAACGTTTCTCAGTCTCATCATTTTACCCTATTAATTCAGGTAAGAAATGTGCAAAATGACTGAAAATATTGAGGTAACATGTAGAATTACATAGTCCATGAGTCCATGACAATTACATAGTCCATGAGTCCATGAGGTAATGTTTGAAGGCAGTTTTAACTGAGTGAAAAACTGATTGGTATTTTTCCCACTGTATGTAAGTTAACGGAGTTAGGCTAGGTTGCTAATGGTTTACATGAATGAGAAGAGATTAACATGGCATCCAAACATTCTGTACTTTTTTTTCAATTTGTTTTATATGAACAAAGGCTCAGTTTACTTTAGGCAATATATGTAAATATGTGATGTCACAATAAAATGTGTTAGTGTTAATATTTGTACGAAAATAGCATTTAACAGTTTGCTAGCTTGATGCTAACCAAATTTAGCTTGGCTAAGCGCTATGGTAGTTAGCTCTAGCCTAATTGGTTTTAGTCAATGTCAGCTTAATGTAATGGTTGTAGCATTGTTTTGCATAGGCGTCCAGAAATTTAGATTTTTTTCAAAATTGACACTGATAGTACAGTGAGATATATATATACACATAATGTGAATGTGTAGATGTATGGTGACTCCACGTTTGGATGAACGGACCAACGGGACTGCCATGGGCAAGTCCCTTGACGGGTACCAGGAATGGTGGGAGGACAATTTGAAGGTAATTATCTTTGCACACAACACAGCAGAGTATTCACTCTATCGCCTGCTATATGGAGGGGAGCCACAGCAGTTAACTGACGTAACCAATGCAATTGTATATAACATTATTGCATATACTGTAGTATAATATTTTTTTGATTGACTTAGTGTTTTTCTTTTGCTGTTTTTGTATAACGTACTTTGAGGTCACTGATACTCCACCTGATGTGGTGGAAGTTGCCAAACCAGATCAGAACGCCTTCGAAAACCACATTCAGGCACAGACTGAGAAGGATGTGGAGGTTTTTGACCAGGTAAAAATAATTGTCCGCTGTTAATTTATTTTCTGGCCTTCCAAGAGATGTATTTGTAATAATTTGAAATAGAACTGCATTTATTTATATTATCAAACAAGGTGAGACTGAACATGGACAGGGCACATGAGAAGGAGGAGAGCCACCTGAGAAGAATCAAGGGGACCAAGTGCTTCAACATCTGGGCGAATTACTTGGCTTGGGAGAAGGGTGAAAGGAAGGAGAGACCCAGGAAAGCTTGGTGCTCTTTCGCTTCTAGCTGGGGTCAACATCCGTTAAGATGAATATACAAATCTCAGATGATAACTATTTGCATTTGCTGCCTCGTGGTGGGTGGCATCGCCATGCTGTCAGCAGTACCAACACTGGCCCAGGGGTTTCTCTCAAGGCTAACCACTGGGTCACGTTAAGTAACCGCCACTTCCAGGTAGGTACTGTTAAGGTGTATGACTCCAGTGGTCATGACACCACCCTGGAGTTTCTCTCAACTCATCTCTCTATCTTTTCCAGGGACCATCCCTTACCAACCCCACTGACATCAAAAATTAGACAGGTATCCTTACTTTTCTGTCTGCCATTAACATTATTGCATGTCTATTCAAACAGTTAAATTACATCATTCAATAACTATTTTTACATACCTGATAATCATTTAACCTGTGTGTTTGCTTGTTTACGTCTGTCTCCTACCCTGTTCCCTTCACTCTGCTCCTGTTCTCCAGGACCTAGGGGTTCTGCCTAACACCCAGATATGAATCCACCTGATGTCCTCCATTACCAACCACCCTCCAACTTTTCATTACATCAGCTACTGTTATTGTCAAGTTGTCATTATCTGCTAAGGATAAGCAAGAACGCGATCATACCAGGCACATAATGTGAGTGTAGCGGATGCGTAACTGGTTTGCAGAGAAGTCAGGCGCAGGAGAGCAAAACTGGGTAAACTTAGTTTAATAGACAAACCCAAATGGTTCAAAACAAACACGAGAGTACATGGGCACAAAATAAGTCCGTAACGCACCAGTATACAATGTGCACAACCACTACAAAGAACAATCCCACACAAAGACATGGGGGGGACAGAGGGTTAAATACAAAACATGTAATTGAGGGAATTGAAACCAGGTGTGGAAAACACAGACAATACAAATGGAAAATTAAAAGTGGATCGGTGATGGCTAGAAGACCGGTGACGTCGACCACCGAACACCACCCGAACAAGGAGAGGCACTGACTTCGGCGGAAGTCGTGACATTGAGCTGCACAGATCAGCTAAAAACACTAGCACTGTAAACACTCAGAACAAAGAGGGCAGCAGCGCCTGGACTTTGCAGTTTCCCTCTTCGAGTTCACTACCTGTTGAAAAACAAGTGACAGGCAGAACCTCCCATCCACACAATACCCACCTCCTCTCTATTCCACACACCAGAATTCTGTATTTTAGTCTATGATTGCTATGTGAGTGTACAAAAAAATCTGAAAGTAAATTGACACACAAGACCATTTAATAAAAAAAAAATATATGTAATCTCAAATATTGCTAGTTTGGTTTTCACAGGTGTTTCATAAGGTGTTCGTTATTGTAAATTGTAACGTATCCCTTGATATTTGTTAATTCATCATTAATTGTATCAGAAGACATACAATTAATATTTATTCAACCACAAGGGTGTACTAATGAGCTATGATTTTTTTTAAATCATAATTGAGGACTAAAATGATTTCAGTGTAGATAAGGGAATGCCTGATTAAAATGAAAACATGCCAGCCAGACAAGCCAGTGTATGAATCAAATGTATTTGCATATGAATGGAGTGGAAATTAGCTCACTTTGTGACCTGTAAGGTAAGCAACATTAATGTGTGTGTGGGGGGCATTGAAATTATATTATGTATACCTTGATGCCTGTTTATTCATAAAAAGCAGAAGATGGTAAATAACTATAATTGCAATGGTTAGCCTATGCAAATGAATAGGAATACATTTAGCCTAATTGGTGATACATATGACGTGGGGGAAAGTCGGGATCCTAGTCAGGCTTTTGTTTGTCAATTCCAGATTAAATATAGGTCTTCATGTGTGTCAAATCTAGGCAATTGTGGGCTAAATCAATGACAAATAGCTTAAATGTGATCTGTGATCAAAACAGGCTGGGGCGTTTTCGGTTCTGTTTAGTCTAAGGATATGCGTAAGAAGGCAACTGCACTGAAATGAATAGCCTGATTCAATGGGATTCTCCTGAATAATCTTTTTTTTAACCTGTTAAGCTGTTTGGTCGATGCATAGACTCTGTTTGGTCGATGCATAACCGATTCTAACTTTTTGGTATGTTGCATTCGGCATAGATTGCATAGAATTTGATAAACCAACAACATTTTCCTTTAATGTTTAGGCTGCGCAAGACGTTCAACAGGCTAGTAGACTGCGGAAATAATCATGGAGTTTATCATTGTCATAGCCTAGATCACTTAAAAAAATCTGGACCGTTGCTTTTACTATGGCTAAGCGAACAAGTGGTAGCATATGCTTTTTGCATGTCTCTATAACAAGGCCAATATCCTCACATACCCCCTCAATTCGAACTCTTTTGCTTTTAACCATAAAACATCTCCACAGAAATGTATAGATGAAGGATTGCATGGTGACAGTGATTGTGTCTGTTAAACCGGTAAACTGGGAAGTGGGTGGAAAACGAGATCAAAATCATGACATCAGTGATTTTCAGGTCAGAGAAAGATGCTAGAGATGACTGTTCAAAACAAAATAAAAATCCCAGTCGGAGCTTGTTTTTTTCAGAGTTCACAGTTGTCTTCAACGCACTGAAGTTGGAAGTCAGAGATTGACTTCCGAGGTGTTTTGAATGCACCTCTAGAGACCTAGGCTGCGGTCCAGTCACGGTCCAATCACTTAAAAGACTAACCCTATCCCCTCAGACCTCAAATTAAGTGGACACTTCTGATGACGTCTGGCGAGTGTACACTTGCAGGGCGAGGGAGGAAGGAATGATTTTTAAATGGCCGGAAATTCGTCACTCGTTCGTCCCACGATGATTGTGTTTTCAGCCGCCGGTGGCTTGTGGGTGCTTTATATGCGCTACATTCAATTATGAGTGCATGTCTACTTATATAAAATATATTATTATTAATATACGCCTACTGTATGATAGCTAGCAAATTAAATAGCTAACTGACGTTAGCCTGCCTAGCGGGAACTTCTTTATTTCTACAATTTCCAAAATAATATTTACTTTCTACATAGTAGCAACATTTCCAACTTATTTGCATTCTTTTTTACTTACACTTGTATGTTGACTTCACCCAGGGTGGCAGGTAGCCTAGTGGTTAGAGCGTTGGGCCAGTAACCAAAAGGTTGCTAGGTCAAATCCCTAAGCTGACAAGGTATAAATCTGTCGTTCTGCCCCTGAACAAGGCAGTTAACCCACTGTTCCTAGGCTGTCATTGTAAATATGAATTTGTTCTTAACTGACTTGTTAGTTAAACTAAGGTTAAATAAAAATATATGTTTTTAAGTTTTCGCTGACTTTTCTTAGTGGATGTACAAATCGTCGCAAATTGAATTATGGGGAGTTTCAATACAAACACAGTTTCAATACAAACACAAGGGCTTCTTGGTAGCCTAGTGGTTAGAGTGTTGGGCCAGTAACCAAAAGGTTGCTAGATTGCATCCCAAAGCTGACAATAAACTTTTTTTAAACAAGATGGCGACGGGGATTCTCCGAAGTGAACATAATTGTACACTCGCAAAGCCGACTGAAAATGAGGGCTTAGGGGCTTACGTGGCAAACTTCTCTTGCTTGGCTAATCATTTGGACCACCCTCCAAGATGGCGACGGGGATTCTCCGAAGGGCATAAGGTGAGGGTAAGTGGACGAGGGTGTGTCTTTTAAGTGTTTAGACCACAGCCCTAGGCTACCTCCAACAAAGAAAAGGAAAAGGGGATACCTAGTCTGGTGTACAACTGAATGCATTAAACTGAAATGTGTCTTCCGCATTTAACCCAACCCCTCTGAATCAAAGGCTGCCTTGATCAAAATCCACGTTTGTCACCCGGGGAATGGTGGATTAACTGCCTTGCGCGGGAAAAAAAAAAAAAAAAAGTTTGTCAGCTTTGGGATTCAATCTAGCAACCTTTTGGTTACTGGCCCAACACTCTAACCACTAGGCTACCAAGAAGCCCTTGTGTTTGTATTGATGTGAGAAATAGGCATATCTACACACACATATCTAATGGTGGCTGCGATATCAACTAGCCTAATAATGTTAGCATTGTGATAGGCCTATTTTAGCCAAATCGACAAATGAAATTGATGAACTAAACAGACACTTAAACTAACATGTAACGTGTAACACATGTAGACGTTAAGGAGTGCATGGTACGATCATTCATAATAAACTTACACGCGAAGTGACACGTTACGCGACGTGAACACCACGTGAACACTACGTCTACATGACGTGTACATGTCATGTGATGTGAAAATGTCGGAAGTTTGACGTCTTAGAAACAAACTTGTCTCCATTGACAGTCCATGTTAATTCATGGCGTTATTTTATGACGCTAGGAAGACATTAGGTGACTTGGTGAGAGGTATCAGTAGCTTCACGGGGCTTAATTCTGGCATGAATAAGCCCCCATAGGGAACTTGAATGACTTTTCAGCCATGAGTCAATGAGCATAGTAGAAACCTACAGGCAGTGGCGACACAGGCAGTGGTAGGTGGGGCTTTGGGCCTTGCCTGTTTTGCATGTTATTTTGGCATTAATACGTGTCACGTATCAGTTTGCAAACAATGTAAAAAAATATAGAATTGAGTTAATAAAGCCGAATACAAACATGGTCTCTTTTTTGTTTTTCTTGAGTAAGGCAGCTCCAAAATGCAGGTGTTTCAGCTTAGCTCAGTGCTTTCTGTGGTGGTGGGGCAAGCCAACAGAAAATACAGAGCATTGCACCGTGATTGGCTCAGTGTTCTGTCACTCATGGGGACACTACGTCACTGCCAAGTCTACGGCTGCGTTTCAAACTCATAAAATACACACCCTCCTCTACTTATCCTCGCCTTATGCCCTTGGGGGAATCCCCATCACCATCTTGGACGTCAGTCCAAACCATCTTGGACGTCGGTCCAAAGTTCGCAACATAAGCCCCTCAGCCCTCGTTTTTGATTGAGTTGCGAGTGTACAATTATGTTCACGTCGGGGCTTCGGGGCCTGAAACGCCCCATAATTCAATTCGCGATGATTGTACATCTGCTAAGAAAAGTCAGCCGAAACTTAAAACCTCAATGTCAATATGGAGAAGTCAACATACAAGTGTAAGTAAAAATGAATGTAAATAAGTTAGAAATTGTGATACTAATGCACATGACGGCACAAACACGTCTCGTAAAAGTAATGTTTTTGTTTGGTTAGCTTTTGGAAATTGTAGAAATAAAACATTTTCCTTCTTCAGAAGTTCCAGCTAGGCAGGCTAACGTTATTTAGCTAATTCATTTGCTAGCTATTGTACAGTAGGTGTATATTAATAATTATATATTTAATGTAAGTAGACATGCAATCATAACTGACTGTAGCGCATGTAAAAACGCAATCATCACGGGATGAACGAGTGACGAATTTCCGGGCAAGAGCAGTCCATTTAAAAATCATTCCTTCCTCCCTTGCCCCTTGCTCTGCAAGTGTATACTTGTCAGACGTCATGATACATCATCAGAAGTGTCCACATTCACGTTATATCTACAGTAGCTTTGATTGGACTCAAAATCTAAGCTAGCAGTCATCATCGTGAATCAATTTGACAATCTAATCCTTTTTTATCATTGTCATATGAAGAGTAATAACAAAGAAATTATAGATAAAATGTATTGGTGCTCATCGGCCATTGGACATAAACATTACACAATAAGTTGGAAATCGCAAATTCAGCAAGGAGCGGTTTGGAAGGAATCAGTGGCTAACTGCAAACATTACAAGCAATCATTAGCCTGCTATTCAGAGTGTCTAAGATTAAGGGTCTCTCTTTCTAGTTTAACATTATAAACATTCAACATTGGCCATGCTGTCAATGAAACATGATTTGTGCTGCATTCAAAACAACTTAACTCGAAACTGCAAAATCTGACTTCAGTGGGTTCAAGACAACTGGGAACTCAGGAAAAATACGTTGTGAACTTTCATCCAACTCGGAATCGTAAATTGGGAACTTGGGCCTCTTTCTAGAGCCACGACCTGAAGATCACTGACATGATTCAACTTTCTTTTTTTTTTTGAGTTCCCAGTTGTCTTGAAAGCACCTCAAATCCAGAGAATGCCAGACTTTGATGACAAAGTTTGATGACAAAATATGCCTGCAAAGGACCACCGCACCACCTTCCTGTTCAAGTGAGCACAGCACAACAAGGTGAGTCCAAAAATGTCTTGTACGCTGCTGCATAAATGATGTAATATGCCAGGGAGATATGTATACTGTAGCTAAGAAAGGAATACTAAGTGTATGTTGTGTAGTAAGCTGTTGGTAGCCCATGTGCCTCACCCCCATCATTTGGTATGTTTTCACCTCTTAATTTCACCTACTGTTCTGACTTGGTAGTGCACGTTGCCTATAACCTGTTTTTGAGAAATGTAATCAGCGAATATTGTAAGAGCTTTCATTGTCTGCTTATATGCCCCCTTTATTTATCCTACGGGTTTGACTCGGTGTACAGGGAGAACACTAAGAACGGCCAATGTTCTGAATTCTGTCGCTGTACATTACAAAAGTGTTGAACAAATAGTTATATTGACTAAGTCCGTCCTAACTCATTCAATGTCTTAATCGAAATGACGGATTGCCTCTTATCCGCTCACCGTTCCCTTTTACATCTCAATTGTCAGTAGAAACATTTGTTTAAGCAAGTCAGCCATTTCAGCTATGTTTTTTTTAAAGGCAGTAAATGAGGCTGAATGAACTGTTTCGCTGCCAGATAAGGCTCCGCTGATAGCCAGGTGTAGCAGTGGTATAGTGCAATTAATGTATTGTTTAGTGTTGTGAACTGGCTTTGCCTGCACGCATCCCACAAATTATTTTGCCCTGCCAAGATTTACCTGCTAAAATCGCCACTGCTTACAGGTCTTACTGACTGTCGATTCTAAAGTTCAATCACCTCAACGGCACAATCACCTAACCTCAGTAAACAAAATGGGCTACCAGTAGGCGAAATTAAGAGGTGAAAACATACCAAATGATTAGGGTGAGGCACATGGGCTACTACACAACATACACTTAGTATTACTTTCTTAGCTAAAGTATACATATCTCCCTGGCATATTACATCATTTATGCAGCACCGTAAAATACATTTTTGGACTCACCTTGTTGTGCTTCACTTGAACAGGAAGGTGGCACGGTGGTCCTTTGCGGGCAAATTTTGTCATCAAACTTTGTCATCAAAGTCTGGCATTCTCTGGATTTAAGGTGCTTTCAAGACAACTGGGAACTCAAGAGAAAAAAAATAAAGTTGAATCATGATGATGTCAGTGACCTTCAGGTCGTGGCTCTAAAAAGAGGCCCGAGTTCCCAATTTACTATTCCGAGTTGGATTACATTTTTCCCGAGGTCCCAGTTGTCTTGAACCCACTAAAGTCAGATTTTGCAGTTTTGAGTAACTGTTGTTTTGAGTGTGGCACAAATCATGTTTCATTGACAGCATGGCCATGTTGAATGTTTATAATTTTATATAAGTATATAACATAACCAAAAGTATGTGGACACCTGCTCGTCAAACATCTCATTCCAAAATCATGGCCATTACTATGGAGTTGGTCCCCCCTTTGCTGCTATAACAGCCTCCACTCTTCTGGGAAGGCTTTCCACTAGATGTTGGAACATTGCTACAGGGACTTGCTTCCATTCAGGCGTTCCAATTCACCCCAAAGGTGTTTGATGGGTTTGAGGTTATGGCTCTGTGCAGGCCAGTCAAGTTCTTCCATACCGATCTTGACAAACCATTTCTGTATGGACCTTGCTTTGTGCACGGGGGCGTTGTCATGCTGAAACAGGAAAGGGCCTTTCCCAAACTGTTGCCAAAGTTGTAAGCACAGAATCGTCTATAAAGTCATTGTATGCTACAGCCCCAGACCATTATTCGTCCTCCACCAAACTTTACAGTTGGCACTATGCATTCGAGCAGGTAGCGTTCTCCTGGCATCCGCCAAACCTAGATTCGTCCATCAGATGGTGAAGCGTGATTCATTACTCCAGAGAATGCTTTTCCACTGTTTCAGTCCAATGCCGGCGAACTTTACACCACTCCAGCCGACGCTTGGCATTGCGCCTGGTGATCTTTTGCTTGCGTGCGGCTGCTCGGTTTCCATGGCAAACAGTTTTTGTCCTGACATTGCTTCCAGAGGCAGTTTGGAAATTGGTAGTGAGTGTTACAACCGAGGACAGAACCTTTTTACGCACACCGCGCTTCAGCACTCGGCAGTCCCGTTCTGTGAGTTTGTGTGGCCTACCACTTCGCGGCTGGGCCGTTGGTGCTCCTAGAGGTTTCCGCTTCACAATAACAGCACTTACAGTTGACCGGGGCAGCTCTAGCAGGGCGAAATTTTACGAACTGACTTGTTGGAAAGGTGGCATCCAATGAAGGGGTCACGATCTTCTGTATTGACGGACCAAGACGCAGCGATGCTTCCAGTATACATATTTATTAAACGTAACGTAACTGGGAAAAAACAATAAACAAACGAAGATCGTAACAATGGAACATAACATAGAATAAACACTAAAGCTATGAACCAAACAATAACCCACAAAACCCTAGTGCAAAACCACAAACATATATATGGTTCCCAATTAGAGGTAACGACACTCAGCTGCCTCTAATTGGGAACCATTATATATGTTTGTGGTTTTGCACTAGGGTTTTGTGGGTTATTGTTTGGTTCATAGCTTTAGTGTTTATTCTATGTTATGTTCTTCGTTCGTTTATTGTTTTTTCCCAGTTACGTTACGTTTAAATATGTATACTGGAAGCATCGCTGCGTCTTGGTCCGTCAATACAGAAGATCGTGACAGAATAACCCACCATAAAAGGACCAAGCAGCGAGAGTACAAGGAGTCCTGGACATGGGAAGCGATATTGGCTGGAAAGGGACCCTGGAAAAAGACTGGGGAGCATCGTCGCCCCAGGGAGGAGATGGAAGCAGCGAGGGCAGAGCGGAGCATGGATAAGGAGAGATATGCTGGGACACGCCTTGAGAGGCAGCCCCCCCAAAATAATTGGGGGGCACACGGGGAGGTTGGCCATTTCAGGGTGGACTCCTGAGCTAACTCCTCGTGCTCTTTGGAGGGAGCGTTGCACTGGTAAGACGCCGTGCTATGGTGTGATGCGCACGGTTCTCCAGTGCGCGTTCATAGGCCGGTGCACGAAATTCCAGCTCCCCTCATCTGTCGGGCTAGGTTGAGTGTGCAGCCTGGAAGAGTGGTGCCGGCTCAGCGCTCCTGGTCTCCGGTGCGCCTCTTCGGACCAGGATATCCTGCACCGGTTCTGCGTGCAGTGTCTCCGGTGCGTGTCCACAGCCCGATGCGTGACATTCCAGCTCCACTCATCTGTCAGGCTAGGGTGAGTGTGCTGCCCGGAAGAGTGCCGGCTCTGTGAGCTAAGTCTCCAGTGCACCTTCTTGGTCCGAGATATCCTGCTCCGGCTCTGCGTACGGTGTCTCCGGTTCGCGTCATTCCAGCTCCCATAATCTGTGAGGCGAGGGTGAGTGAACAGCCGGGTAGAAGGGTGCCGGCTCCGCGCACCAGAACCCCTGTACGCTGAGAGCCCAGTACGTCCAGTCCCTGCTCCGCGCACCAGGCCCCCCCGTACCCATAGAGAGCCCAGAACGTCCTGTCCCTGCTCCGCGCTCCAGGCCCCCCGTACGCATAGAGAGCCCAGCACGTCCTGTCCCTGCTCCGCGCACCAGGCCCCATGTGCGCATAGAGAGCCCAGCACGTCCTGTCCCGGCTCCGCTCACCAGGCCCCCTGTGCGCATAGAGAGCCCAGCACGTCCTGTCCCTGCTCCACGCTCCAGGATCCCCGTACGCATAGAGAGCCCAGCACATCCTGTCCCTGCTCCGCGCACCAGGCCCCATGTGCGCATAGAGAGCCCAGCACGTCCTGTCCCGGCTCCGCTCACCAGGCCCCCTGTGCGCATAGAGAGCCCAGCACGTCCTGTCCCTGCTCCACGCTCCAGGATCCCTGTGCGCGTCGTGGGCCCAGCATGTACTGTCCCTGCTCCACGCTCCAGGATCCCTGTGCGCGTCGTGGGCCCAGCATGTACTGTCCCTGCTCCACGCTCCAGGATCCCTGTGCGCGTCGTGGGCCCAGCATGTACTGTCCCTGCTCCACGCTCCAGGATCCATGTGCGCGTCGTGAGTCCAGCACGGCCCGTTCCTGCTCCTCGCACCAGGTTCCCTGTGCGCATCGTGAGTCCAGCACGTTCCGTTCCTGCTCCCCGCACCAGAGTCCTAGTGCGCATCGTGAGTCCAGCACGGTCCGTTCCTGCTCCCCGCACCAGACTCCCAGTGCGCATCGTGAGTCCAGTACAGCATGTTCCTGCTGATTGTACCAGGTTTTTAGGGTGTAGTACCAGCCTGGTACGAACTGTTCCGGCTTCTAGCCGCGGGCCGGTGCGACTTCTCGGGCCAGCACGGCCGGCACCGGAGGCGCCACCTAGATCAAAGAGACCCACCCGAGGACTTTTGGCGCGGTCGGAGTCCGCGCCTTTGGGGGGGGGGGGTAATGTCACGTCCAGGTCTGAGTTACAGGCTGGCGTGTTTAGTTTCGTTTTTGGTTTAGGAGGGTTTTGAGTTCTAGGTTGTTCATTTCTATGTTGGGGTAATGGTTCCCAATTATAGGCAGCTGAGTGTCGTTACCTCTAATTGGGAACCATATATATGTTTGTGTTTTTCACTTGAGTTTTGTGGGTCATTGTTTAAACTTTAGTATGTTCAGTGGTGTGAGCCTGTTTTAGCTACACCGATGTTACGATCTCTGTTTGTTTATTGTTTTTCGCAGTTACGTTACGTGTGTAAATAAATATGTATACTGGAAGCATCGCTGCGTCTTGGTCTGTCACTACAGGAGATCGTGACAGAAGGTGTCACCTTTAAAGTCAATGAGCTCTTCAGTAAGGCCATTCTACTGCCAATGTTTGTCTATGGAGATTGCATGGCTGTGTGCTAGATTTCATACACCTGTCAGCAACGGGTGTGGCTGAAATAGCCAAATCCACATACGTTTGAATATACAGTACCAGTCAAAAAGTTTGGACACCTACTCCTTCCAGGGTTTTTCGTTATTTTTACAATTTTCTACATTGTAGAATAATAGTGAAGACATCATAACTATGAATTAACACATATGGACTCATGTAGTAACCAAAAAAGTGTTAAACAAATCAAAATATATTTCATATATTTGAGATTCTTCAAAGTAGCCACCCATTTGACCCTTTATACAAAAACCGAGTAAGTACTACTTAATGTCCGGTTTTGGGGGAAATGGCGCATAGGTCCGTCTGGGTTGAGGGTTCGAATGGTGCTCCTGAAGAGTCCATGGTGGTGGATAGGCTTTCACTACAGGCTGCAGGGGTTGCCTTTTACCAGCAGGACCAAGATAATTGAAAAGTTAAGAAGATTGACTTTGTGGCCTTTATAGCTATGGTGATTAATGGCACTGCCAAGGTGGAGAGGAAGTACAGGAAAATAGATATTGTGGATGCGACCGAGCGGTTCCTGGAACTGAAAGACTTCTCGGCGGAGGAGTTGCATGAAGTATTATCACGAGCCGTAAAGCACTAGAGCCTGAGAAGGGGGAGATGGGGATTTGAAGGAAGGAAGAAAGAAAAGGAGGAAGAAGTGGGAGTTTTGTTATTGTCAATGTACTATTTTTATTGAGATGGATTAAGTTAAGTTTTCCCCTTCACGTATGGATTTTCTTTTTACCTTGTTTTTTCAACCCGTCCAGTTGGTGGTGGCATTACACCTTTTTGGGTTGAAGTCTGCGATAAAACCCACAGAAGAAGCTGAGTACACTGTAAAGTTGTGTACACAAAAAACTGTTTGCTACCATCCTTTCTAAAATTCTACACTAATGCCGTCGGGAAAGAATTTGGAAGGAGAAGAGAAAGCTCTTCGAATGAAGAGGAAGACGAGATAACAGCTAAAGTTAGGTAGTGTTTGAGGCGTTTGCTGTTTAACTAGCTAGCAAACCAGCCACGACGTGAATGATGGCTAGTTTTAGCCCAAAGGCCGGCAGATGGCGATATTGAGACATTTCCTCTTACCATCCAATAGGGAATGTATGCAGCTGGCTAAACCAAAGATTTGTATAACTAAACCAAGATAGACCACAGCCTGGGCAGGAGGTGGGCAGCGCCAAGCACTAGCTAGCAAGATCCTACTGGCGTGTGTGCAATAACTCAATTCGCCTTTGCGCTCCTTCGAAACAACGCGATTTTTGAAAACTTTTGCAAAGGGTAAAGTCTACAAAACTTTGTCCACTCTGTTCATAACAGATTTTAGATCAAATGTGTCATCGATGAGGAAATGTGCAGAATGTCGGCCAAAATCCATCTCAGTGGGCTACCTCTCATGACCATATTTCACATTTATACTTCCTGTGAAATATTTGTCTCATTGTTCTGTGGCTATACTCTCCTACCCCCTTTGGACCGGTTCCTACATAAGCAAATGCTTTATTCAGGCTGCGAAATGCATCGATTTCCTCCTTAACCCGATTTAATGGCGAGAAGGCGGAAAAACAGGCAAAATATGTGTACTTTCTTTATGAAACACCATTTTTCACCACCATACTAGTGACTAAATGCTCGGAAGGCATTGTTAGCAGAAAACAGGATCCCCATTACAGTGAATGGAAAAATGGCACTCCGAGTAAATATATCAGTCCCTTCAGGATTTTGCGCAATTTTTTTGTGATTTCTGAGGCCAAAAATGTTTGATTTTGCGGCAGCTTTTCTGAAATTCTGCGATACATTTTGCAATGTTTCTTTCCACGTTAATTTCATATAAAGCAATAAAAAGTCATATGTGCTCAGTTTATGGACGATTTTAAGCAGAATACATAATACATAAACAATTAGAAACATCTAAAGAGCTCAATTCGGTATTTTGAGATTGGTATTTTTTCTGAAAGGGTCGTAAGGGAGTTAAAGAACAGAACACGTACAAATAGAGTTGTGGTTGATTAGAGATTGTGCTTTCGTGATCCGTATTAAGTTTTACAGAGAGTTTAAAACGGCAATGCTGACAAATTGCACTCAGTGCTTTGAGCAGCGCTCTCCATAGACAGACTGGGGAGAGCTGAGTGCCGACCACCATACTAAAGCCAAGGTTAGTGGAGAAAAACGCCACTTACATTGATTCTTTCAGCGCTTGCCACAGTCTTCCCTGCTACCACTTCAGTCATGGTGATCTGCTGCTGCTGTGGGAACTGTTCTGACATTCTCATATGCTTAGCTGATTCGAAGTGACTGTTGATTGTCAACTTTCTCTAGTTTCCAAAAACATTTGGAAATTTCTTCGCACGTTAGCTGTTATTTTTGTTGGCAAATGAGATTGATTTCTGTTCATTGTAGTACCTGTCAGCCATCAATCACCCATCATCTTCGCACGTGAATACGCTGACAGGCCAGGGGGAAAAACTTTTGTTGACGTGTGGTTGGATTGGGCCATTTTCCACGGTAACAGTGCAGTAATTGGTCAAAATTACAAATCCGCTTTTGATTGGACGCTTTTATGCTCTGAAAAGTGCTGGAATTGGTCAAAATTGAGAGCTCTCGCATAATATGCGCTGATTGGTTGATTTTGCATTGATTTATGCGATCGCAGAATCCTGGAGGGACTGATATGTATTTTTAAGACAATCATAGTACCAATAATTGCTTATAATACACTAGTCTTGAACCAATTATTTTTAAATCGCACACAGAGGAAGTTGAGGAAAAATTATGGCAGCCTGCAGTACCCAGATCGAACTTCAACTTTGGTTAAGGCATCAGCATGCTTCAGTACGGCTAGCGGCTAGCTGAATTCGGCTAGGCAAACCTAACGAGTGTGCTCGCATATTGTTAGGGTTGCGTCAATTCGAATCTGGTATCAGAACAAGTTATAACTCTGAGTCACTAATTGTATACTATGTACTTTTATTAGCTAAGCAATAAATGGCAAATGCAATCTTCGTATATACGGGTTCGTTGTAATACCACGCTGGGCAAACAGGGAACTGCCCTTTCTGCTAAATGCATTGGTATAAGTATGTTCTGACAGAGGTAGTTCCCACCTCGGGATGGGCCTATCAGAACAGTGGCTGGGTGTGGTTTAGACTTGCCTAGCCAATAGTAGGCGCACAGGCTGATCCCAGCCTCTTGGCGCTTGTTGTCCGGGGTTACTGAGGCCACAGGCTCAGCTCCTGTTTTTGTGTCAACCTAAAACTGACAGTCTGCTGTCTGCAACATTGTTCCATGCATGTGTCAATATCTTCAACACACTGTTCTCGCTCAAGGTTTAATCACCGCCGTTCAGCTAGTCACCCCATATGCTGCACAACCCACTGTATTGTTCCACAACTTGTCAGCCTTAGTTCATACACATTCATGTGTAGCAAACGAAACATTTTCTCATACCCCATAATAGTAATGTTGCGGCTTAATGATACAATGAGCACACAGTGTGAAAAGGCAAGCAAAACATATCCATTTCCCACAATAACATATTCTCAAACCTAACAATATCCCTTAAAATACCTTCACTTGCAAAAACGAGAAACGCTGTATGCTGAGACGCTGTAATCATTAGACACTTCCTCCAAGTAGTTAGCATTAATCTAAGGAAACTCAAGAAATCCGTCATAAATGTTTACGTTTTTGCAGAGGAGATATAAGTCGTGCAATTTTACATCTGACAGATGTTTGGTGCAGTATTTCTCTATGATAAAATGTTGTGTACCTGAACAACCGAAAAAACCCTCACAGAAGTCCAAAATCAACAAAAACGTCACAAAATGTCATCATAGTATATGCAGGAACTCTTCCGAACTGTTGCGGCTAGGAAGGGCTCAAGATGGCGGCATGAGAGGGTGTAACATTTCTAGCTGAGGAAAATGTTTTGGGTTTTCTCAAAGTTGATAGTTTTAGGCTGCAGTTGCAATTTGTTTTTTCACCAAAAATGATACCTAACCATACAATGTAGCTATTTTGAATCATTTTGTAATTACTCAAACCATTGAAATATATTTTGGACGATTTCCAACGAACAAGCTAGCTATTGAAAAGTTTCAGTGTGTTTACTTAAGTTAGCTAGCTAATGTCTTCATAGCTTGTAGCATGGAATCAGGACATGACCAAACTGTTGCTGAGATAATGGATGTTGAAACTTCCAAAGAGAAAAGAGGCATTGCTGAAACTCACTCATATGCTTTGCAGTGTAAAAAAGGGGGGTGAATGTGATTCATACCCGAATACCCCAACCAAGGAGCAAGAAGCTGAGAAGGGAACGATCACTGATCCAGCTACATCATGAGAATATCAAAGCAAGAGTGAAGGACATTTGCAGGGCAATAGTCCCGGAGGAGGAGCGAAATGTTGTTGCAGGTTCTCTGGATGTAGTGCATCCAGGGTAGGCTGAGAGATGGGGAAAACAACCAGCCACCACGACCAGTGATTATGAGATTCATCTCCAGGACAGCGAGGGATATGACATGGAAAATTGCAAGGAAAAATAACTATTTAAAGAAGGATCGGACAGCATTTGACAAAGAAGTCCGGAATCGTCTGTGGCTGATAATTGAGAGAGCAAGGAAGGAGGGGAAAAGTGCATACTTTGCGGGAGCCAAAGCTTTTGTTAATGGAAGGGAAATTCGCACTGACGCCTAGCTTGTTGACTGTTGGATTTATCAAGTGAGTTGTGCAGGACTGAGTTTTATTTGCATCTGATCATGTCAACAAAACAAAGGAGATGATCGTGGACTTCAGGAAACAGGAGAGGGAGCACCCCCCTATCCACAGAGGGGACAGTAGTGGAGAAGGTGGAAAGTTTTAAGTTCCTCGGCGCACACATCACG